>VKOC01014710.1:0-12030 GCA_009364415.1 Spea multiplicata
TTGATTCTGCTCCTAAGTGGGTCTACCTATTCAACCAAGGACGACTCCGCCTAGTGGAGTGATGGCAGACCACTTCAGCCAGCAGAGGATACCCACACCACAAAGCCTTTTGCTCTAACAGTCGGCCTTTTCATTAAAAATAAGTGGAATGTAATGTAATGTAATGTTCCTCATCAATTGAACTGTGCCTTCCATTGTCACAAACCAGTGAGAGTGACTACCTTAGCACTGTCAATTTCCTCTACTGTCGTTATGCCCAAGCAATACCAACAATATGTGGATGAGGAGGAGTCTGAGAAACTACCGCCTCATATGCCTTATGACTGTCCTATAGAATTACTCCTTTGGACCATGCACCCCAAAGGCCGTGTCTACTCTTTATCCATTCCTGAGATGCAGGTAATGGAGGAGAATCTCAAGAGAGTTCATCCGGCTCTACTCATCACCTGCAGGAGCAGAATTCTTCTTTGTTACGAAGAAGGAGGGTGATTTATGCCCCTTAATGGATTATCAGGGACAAGATTACCCACTGAAATACATATCGCATATCGCTGTTTGTTCTCTTGTGGGAGAATGGCCTTGATCAAGTAACTATTTGGCATGTTGCATGGAGCTTACAACCTCGTCAGGGGATGAGTGGAAAACTTCCTTCAACACCTGGGCGGACCATTACAAATACAAGGTCAAGACTTTCGGTCTCTGCAACTCCCCTGCAGTGTTTCAGGAGTTAATAAATTGTCTTCAGGACTACCCTCAACAGCTCATTGTGGTGCACCTGGATGACATTCTCCTCTACCAATTTACCGACCCACCAAAAGCATGTTTGCAATGTGCTCACCTGTTTTTACCCACGGTCTGTACGCAAACCTGGAATGATGCATCTGCAAGGTAACCAAGGTGGCATTTCTGGCATACATTATATAGTCAATCTAGATTGACTGATGGACTTAAACCTTTACAGCGGTTCCTTGGTTTTGTGAACTATTACAGGAAGTTTTTTCGCAACTACTCCAAACTCATCACTCCCTTAACAACCCTAACCAGTAAGGGGAGTGAAGGAGATGCTGTTATGGCCTTCCAATGTTTGAAAGAAAAGTTTACCATTATTATGACACCAACAAAATGTAGTTCAGGTATAGATCAAGTAAACAACACATGGAAACAGCACGTGCAACTGAATAAAACATACAAATCCTGTATTTGCAGGTAAACATAAATAATGTATGGAAACATAGCATAGCAGTTCTTGAGGTGAAGGCATTCAAAGGTGGGGTTGGATCTATCTTGCACTGGACCTCTATAGTGATTTGCTTCATGCCAGCAGCACTAGCCATAATCCTTGCTCTTGAGCAGTGGAGACACCTCCTGAAAGGGGCACTAGTTATAACCCTTATACTCATGTATCACAAGAACCTACAATCAGTGGCCTCTCCAGCTTTCATATTTAAGGGGGGCACATGGTGGGACAGTGACCAAAGTAGGGGGAGGCAGTTATAAAACGCTACATATACACTATATATATATATATATATATATATACACACCGTATTTGCTGGATTAAAAGACGACCCTGATTATAAGACGACCCCCCAAAATCTGAATATTAACTTAACTTTAAAAAAAGAAAAAACCTGAATATAAGACGACCGTGTAGGAAAAAAGTTTTATCAGTAAATGTTAGTTCATGTAAACTATGTGAACAATTGTTTGTTAATAAAAGCTATGATTGAGAAAAATATTTTGTTTTTATTTCCTTTTTTTTTTCAACCTGCCCCCCCAGTTATGCACATCTGCCCCCAGCTTGCCACTCTGCCCCAGAAATGCCTTATACCCCATATATGCCACTGTGCCCTATGGTATGCCTTTTAACCCTCTATATGCCAATGTGCCCCATGATATGCCTTTTGATCCCCTATGTGCCAATGTGCCCCATGATATGCCTTTTGATCCCCTATGTGCCACTCTGCCTCCAGAAATGCCTTATACCCCTATATGCCACTCTGGCATTTAGGGGGTTAAAAGGCATATTATGGGGCAGAGTGGCATATAGGGAGGTAAAAGGCATTTCAGGAGGCAGAGTGGCATTAAAGGGGTTAAAAGGCATTTCACAGAGCACTCTGCCTTCAGAAATGCCTTACACCCCCATTTAACACTCCCCCTCCCTCCTCCAAACTTACCGGTGCTTCTGAGTTGGGGGGGCACATACCACAGGAGGATCCAGGTCCCCTGCATCTGAGCCCCCAGTGCTTAGTCCGGGCAGCATGTAGAGCTCCACGCGAATCACGTAGAGCTCTACATGCTGCCCGGACTAAGCACCGGGGACTCAGAAGCACCGGGAAGTTGGGTGGGGGGTTAACACAGGAGGATCCAGGTCCCCTGCATCTGGGTCCCCAGTGCTTAGTCCGGGAAGTGTGTAGAGCTGCTGTGGGATGACACTGCTCCTCTATCTTTTGAACGAGCAGCTCCTACGGCCCGGGGTACTCTGTTGCAACGTTTTGAAATTATACGATACGTTAAATCGCTCCCGTGTAAGCACCATCTATTAGGATCCTAACCCCGTTCAAACAGCTAGTCAGGCGTGATTGTCTCCCCAAGGGTGGGATTTCTATGATTTATTGTCTGCTCCTGGAGAGGGATTCTTCGCTCCTCCCGGCGTACATGGGGAAATGGAAAGCTGAGTTTGGGGAAGCCCTTTCCGAACAGGAGTGGGAGAAGGTCTGTATTTTGACGCATAAATGTTCTATTGCTTCATGGTACCAGGAAACTGCTTATAAACTGTTGACTAGGTGGTACAGGACTCCGGTTGCCATCAGTAGACTCTTGACGGGGAGTAATCCAATCTGCTGAAGATGTGGAGTGGAGAGAGGTACCTACCTGCACATCTGGTGGGATTGCATTCAACTTCAGCCCTACTGGGCCGGGATATTTCGTTGTTTGGAAGAGGTTTTCGGTGAGCCAATCCGGCCTACCCCGAGTTTTGGTCTCCTTCTTCACTCAGGGCAGTCTCTGGGACTAATGAAATGCTTGGTTCTCCGTCATCTTCTCAATGCAGCTCGAAGTCTTATACCACTTTACTGGAATCGATCTGAGGTCCCCTCCTTGCGTCAATGGGTTTCCTGCATGGAGGAGATACGGGGTTTGGAAGAACTGGTCCATTTGGCCTCTGACAGGATGGAGGCATATAGTGGGGTGTGGGCTTGCTGGCTGTCCTTCCAATGTTCTCCGGTTCTAGCGTTATTGCTTCAGCAGTGAACATTCGGCTGGCAGTTGGCCACCTTTTTCTCGCCTACACCTTAAGACCCCTTCTACTTACTGCAGCCCTTCTCCCTGTGTGTCTATTGGTTCTGTGAAGAGGTTCAGTCATTGTCAGATGCCACAGCTTTTTCTTTCCTTGTCATCCTACTCCTTTTATGATGTTGAGCTATTGTCTAACCCAATGTCTCTCCCTATATATTATGTTCTCTTCCAATGTCTCAATGTCATTTGTTTCCCTGATTCAATAAAATTTCATTTTCCTAAAACCATGCAGTACAATCACATTTAAAAATAGATATATTATGTTTAAATTACATATTGAGACATAATGTTACTTTGTGTTGTTTTTCAGACAGTGAGAACTGCATTGTTTGCCCAAGTGATAAATGGTCTAATGAGAAAAGGGATCGATGTATTCCAAAATCGGTGGAGTTTCTATCATATTTGGATGCAGTTGCTGCTGTTTTTTCCTTTGCATCAATTCTGTTTTGTCTTGTAACTGTTGTGATATTACTGATCTTCATTGTCTTCAGAGATACCCCAATTGTGAAAGCCAATAACAAGAACCTCAGCTTCCTCCTCTTGATCTCCATCATGCTGAGCTTTCTCTGTGTGTTTCTGTTCCTCGGTCGTCCTGAGGATGTAACCTGCATGCTGCGCCAAACAGCTTTTGGAGTCCTCTTCTCATTAGCCGTGTCTTGTATTCTGAGCAAAACAATCATGATCTATATTGTTTTCAGAGCCGCGAAACCCGGCAGCGCCTGGGCAAAATGGGTCAGTGTGAAAGTCTCCAATTCTATAGTACTACTCTGCTCATCCATTCAAGTTATCATTAATATTTCCTGGTTGGCCATTTCCCCCCCATTCCAGGAGCTGGACATGCACTCTTATCAGGGAAAGATCATCGTTCAGTGTAATGAGGGCTCGGTTATCGCCTTCTACTGTGTCCTGGGTTATATGGGGCTTCTGGCAGCCGTTAGTTTTATTATAGCTTTTTTAGCCAGGACATTACCGGACAGTTTTAATGAGGCCAAGTACATCACCTTCAGCATGCTGGTGTTCTGCAGCGTTTGGATTGCGATGATCCCGGCCTATCTGAGCACCAAAGGAAAGAACATGGTGGCCGTAGAGATTTTTGCCATAGTGGCTTCAAGTGCAGGACTTGTAGGATGTATATTTATTCCAAAATGCTATGTAATTCTTTTTAGACAGGAATTGAATACAAAAACATATTTACTTGGAAGTAGAATTAATGGTTTAACCACATAGTTATCAGCAAAATGTTCTGAATTATACGTTTTATTATCTTATAACTGTCAATGGTCAATTTTAGAAACTTGAATTAGTTTTCTGGACATCAAAATACATTTTTGCACACAATTACCAATGCCCTGGACTTTTAAGAAGCATATATCTTATTTATAACAGGCAACTATTTTAACCCTTCTGTCCTTTATCAGTTGCAAGAAAGGTGAGGCGTCCACGTGTTTGGAATCACAGAGATAAACTCAACAGCACACAAAGCAAGACACACACGACAGGAACCAAATAAACCTCTGTAGACATAGTGTAAATATAATGTTTATGCCCATCGTATCAGTATAAATGAGTTAATGACTGCATTCAGAACAATTAAAAGATTCCCTTATTGGAATTCAGATGATGCAGACTTCATGTATCCATCCCTCAGTCAGACATTAAAGTAAACTGAACACAAATCCCTAAATTATTTTATGTTTCCTTTTGCACTTGATCATTTGCATACTGATTGTGACGGAACCCTCCATCACTGGGGCCACTGGAGAGGCCTGACTGGCTTTGTAAAGACTTCTGTGTCACCCCCAGAAGTATATCACCTCATCACTTGCTGAGGGGATTATCTCTGGCAGACAGCCAGGATCTGCAGCCAGGGAGTGACCGCCATTGTTTTGGTTTAATGTCAGACCCCCCCCACCCCCATGGTGCACTACTATGTTGTAGCCCCAGCCAAACCTTGAAACTGATTTCGGCCAGTAATAGATAGAGGAGGTTGGGACCCTATTGTACTGTTAATCCCGTTACTGCCCCTGTTGTCTCTGGGAGGCAGATTAAGGAGCGGTTTGAATACCAATATCTTGATTTATGTTAATATGTGGTTTGCTGGCTATTTCCAGTACTGTGTGTGAAAAATAAAGCAGTCTTCATTTTGCTTATACCCTACACTGAGTCTTGGCTAGTGACTGGGAACCCGGGGGAAATTGGGTTGTCACAGGCTAAGGAAGCACAATTCAGCGGAGGTAGTTGGTCGGACCACACAGCTCCGTGACACAAATAGTTGAAAATATTTTAAAGGACAATAATATCTAATAAAAAAAATATATTCCAGATCATGTTTTTACAATTTGTCAAATCAAAGCTTGGTTGGGGAGTGAATCCCGTCTGATACTACACTTTATTAAAACATCATTTTATTTCATGGAATAAATACTGTGACATTAAAGGGATTGTACCCCTTCTAAACATAGTCGCCTGATAAACTCATCTATACTAATGTTCAGTTATTTGCTAGTAAGACCAGAGCTCAAGCCAACTTGGGATGACATTCGTGCCTACTCACATTGATGACCTAGAACTCCATTCACATTAATGCTGAGTCAACCGCCAGATTCTTATGGTAACTTCACTGATAAAGCACTAGGATAGGCAAAGTTACTTACAACATGCCCCCAACTCTCCAGATGTACGCAGGACAGTCCCGATTTTGGGTCTCTGTCCTGCTGTCCCGCCTATCCCTTCCTCTGCAACCCTACTGTATAATCATACCTGCCCGGAATGCCCGGAAGTTTGCCGGGTGAAGCTCCGCTAAGAAAAATATGGCCATATAGTGTTACAGAATCTCCAATATACAGAAAACACAGTCCAAGGGCAGCCGAGTGAGCTACACGGAAACAAAGTTATGGATCCTTCCTCTGACTGCTAGAGTTAGGTAAATACGGATCTGCCCATGAATCCTATCCTACTCTGATGTGGAAGAAAGGAATGGTCCCCAAGAAACAAACAATGGCAGGCTAACGAGATGAAGCTACTGAGATAAGACACAGTCCTCAGAAAAACAAACAAGGGATGAAGCTTCACCTACCCAGGTTAGGGCAGAAAAAAACACTGAAGATAAATGGGAGGTTCTGGGACGCTTGTAATTTCTTGTCCTACCTGGATAGGCGAAGCTCTCACCTATATATCCTACTGAGAATGACTTGAAACCCTGCTTTGTAACTTCTTGCAGTAGGTATGGTTACTTTTTTCCTTTCTGTAACCATTTTGTACACACATTCTTTCCTACATTGACCGTTTTGTTACCCTATAGATATACAGGTACAGACTCAAAAGGTGAAGCAAGATTAGGAAATACTTGTAAGACTTGAGTTTTCATTACTCTCAAACCCCTCAATTCAGATATTTTAAAATGCTACCCTATAGGGTACTATTTGAGGATGGATGTAGCCCACTAGAATATGAAAAAATATCTATGTGGGGTGTAATAATGGAATGTTGCTGAACATTAATCCGGTCATTGTTTAGCTGAGGCATCTACTGTGACGAAGTTCACAAAATTACCATATTTGCTCGATTATAAGACGACCCTGATAATAAGACGACCCCCCAAAATCTGAATATTAATTTAAATGTTAATTCATGTAAAGTATTTTTTTTAATAAAAGCTATGATTGAGAAAAATATTTTTCTTGTTTTTATTTCCTTGTATTTTCCAACCCCCTCAGTTACGCACATCTGCCCCCAGGCTTGCCACTCCAATATGGCACTGTGGCCCATGATATGCCTTTTAACCCTCTATATGCCACTGTGCCCCATGGTATGCCTTTTGACCCCCTATGTGCCACTCTGCCTCCAGAAATGCCTTATACCCCTATATCCCATTCTGGCATTTAGGGGGTTAAAAGGCATAGTATGGGGCAGAGTGGCATATAGGGAGGTAAAAGGCATTCCAGGAGGCAGAGTGGCATTAAGGGAGTTAAAAGGCATTGTATAGAGCACTCTGCCTCCAGAAATGCATTTTGGGGGTTAAAAGGCATATTATGGGGCAGAGTGGTATATAGGGAGGTATAAGGCATTTCAGGAGGCAGAGTGCTCTATTAAATGCCCCCTTAACGCCACTCTGCCTCCTGAAATCCCTTATACCTCCCTATATGCCATTCTGCCCCATAATATAACACAGTAGGGACACAATATGTATATAGGTTGAACTTGATGGACTTTGGTCTTTTTTCAACCTTATGAACTATGTTACTATGTTACTATGTTACTATGTAATATGCCTTTTAACCCCCTAAATGCCAGAGTGGCATATAGGGGTATAAGGCATTCCAGAAATGCCCTATGCCCCCATTTAACACTCTCTCTCTCCCCCCCTCTTCACCCCACCTCTCTCACCCCCCCCCTCTCACCCCCTCCCCTCCACCCCCTCTTACCAGTGCTTCCAGCCGGGGCAGCGGGTTGACGTCTCCTTCCGCTGCAGCCGAAAGGAAGTGGAGTTGGCAGCGGGGGTTTGTATGTGTCCGTCGCGCATACATTCCCCGGCTGTCAGAGATCAGATCAGCGGCACCGGTGCGGGGAACTCTGATCTCTGACGGCCGCGGAAGGTCTACGCGACGGACGCAGACAACCCCCGCTGCTAGCCACACCTCCTTCCGGTTGCAGCGGATGTTGTCTACGCGAATCGCGTAGACGTCAACCCGCTGCCCTGGCAATACAGGAGGAAACTTTCAAGCACCGGTAAGTGTGTGGGGTTAAATGGTGGGGGGGGACAGGAGGATCCACGTCCCCTGCAGGGGTGCGGGGGATCTGGATCTTAGTCTCCTAATCAGACCTCTATTTAAGGTCTGATTAGAAGACGACCCCGATTAGAAGACGAGGGGTATTTTTCAGAGCATTTTTTGGATGTTTCGCTGGTTTCACACAAAAGCCCTATTTTTTCGGAACAAAAGTGATGCATAGTTTGTGTGGGAATGTCTAACATGGGAATCTTGATAAAACCAACAAATAGTAGAAATGTCACAAGCTGTATGGAACGTGCGCTACTAAAAAGCCTCGGTAAGGTAAAGGTAGTGCTGCTCTCACACTGCAGAAACACTTTCCTTATTCCAGACAGTGATGATAAATGACCTGGCAATAGGCGTTGAAAAATCATGTTTCTGTGTTTGCAGATGGCACTAAACTAGGTAAAGTAATATTACTGTGCTGCAGAGAGATTTAGATAGACTGAGGGGGCACACAAATGGCAGATGAAATTTAATGTAGATAAATGTAAAGTTATGCACTTTGGGGTAGGGAATGCACAAGCAACCAACATCCTAATTAGGGATAAAGACAAATGAGAAAGATTTGGGAATTGTTATAGACAACAAACTAGGCAACAATGTGCGATGTCAGTCAGCAGCCGCTAAGGCCAGTAAGGTATTGTCGTGTATAAAAAGGGGCATCAATTTGCGGGAAAAAATATAATTTGGCCCCTTTATAAATCAATGGTAAGGCCACACCTTGAATATGCTGTGCAATTTTGGGCACCTATTCTAAAGCAGGATATCATAGCACTAGAAAGGGTTCAGAGGCGGGCTACAAAATTAATAAAAGGAATGGAGCACTATAGTTATGAAGAAAGGGATATGATAGCATTATGATAATATATAATATATATGATAATATATTCAGGGCCAATACAAACCATTGTGTGGAATCTGTTCATAAACAGGACTATGCTTAAGACGCTGGGTCACGTGTTTAGACTGGAAGAAAGGAGATTTAGTCTAACTATATGTATGTAACTATATGTAACTATGACACAACAACAAAAAAACTTAAAATGTTTTCCCAAGGTGTACCACTTCCTGTCAATTTCTGGGAACTTCCTAGTTCCGGCTACCTGGTGCCTCTCTTGAGGCATGGGGCAGGAGGTCCCGCTGACATCGCAGGATGACACCAATGTTGGAGGTGAAGTAGGTGGGGAGCACCGCACCGCCGGCGGCAGAACCCAGAGAAATCGCATCCTCTGGATACTTTTTTTTCAGAGCATTTGCTCTGATAATCAAACAAATACATTATTTATTTATACGTTCAAACGGGTCACATCCCCACTTCACATATTACCCTATAAATGCATTCAGGAATATTATAGCATTTATATATTATCAGCTATAATATGAGGCCCTGATAGCCTCACAAGCTATCGGCCAATAAAGGTATCACCTATACTAAATTTACTTTACATACAGATATAGATTTATATACATTATAGTGCTTCCCACAGTAATATACAGGTATAGAGATATATACATCAGAGTTTTATATACCCGAGATAGTAATATTCAGATATTGATTTATATACTGATATAGAATTATATCACTGTTATATAGAGTTATATACATAAGAGATTCATATACTTACATATAGAGTTAAATACTGCTAAAGCTTACTGATATACATATATATATCTATACATTATATATTTATATTCCTAATATTTAGAGTTATATACATTAGAGAATTATATACTGATATCTAGATTAGAGAATTATATACTGATACATAGAGTTATATACATTAGAGAATTATATACTGATACATAGAGTTATAAACTAATAAGGTACTCACAGCACTTCAATTGCTGGTGCCCTGAATACAAGTAACTTAGGAAGCGTTTTAAACATCTGTGGCCCTAAACAGCATTTATTTTTCCTGAAGTGAAATCTCAGACCCCTCACAGCTGTGTATTATGTATGCAGCTCCCGCCATTTTCTCACTGACTTTTACTGCTGCTTCTGCTGATGGGCCCCTCAGCCACTGCCAGGACTCAAAATGGAGGAGCTGCAAGCAGGTCCTGTGATCAGCTGCACCAATCAGGTGACAGTGAGGCATTGGCTGGGTGTTTATGGATGGATGTGGGAGGCTGGAGGGCAGAGAATGAGAGGGAAGCAGGAAGGAAGAAGCTCCATGGTCACAGAGCTCAGGACTAGGCCCAAAGTGACTCCTGATTAGATTTCTGTGCTCTCCCTGTGAGAGACTGTGTTGGGGAAGCTGGAGCGTCCTCCTTAGCAGAGAGGAGCTGGTGAGGCCGCTGCAGCTTCACTGTCCCTTAAACCCCAGAGTACCCTGTGTCTGCAGAGTGAGTGCTGTGTCCTGCGCATGCTGAGCTCTGCTGGAGGGAAGGCTCCTCATGTCTGCTGAGAATGAAGCTGCCGGTGAGTCTGACAGAGAGGGTCCAGTAGGTGGCCATTACCCATACACCACTTGTGCTGCAGGCAGGGGCCTGTGAGGTACCTGTGTGCTGCTTAACTGACATTTAAAGGGACAGCGCTATCTAAACCTGCCTTAATGGGTCCATTGTGTGTAACAGAGAGTCTTTTCCTCAGTGTTGTCACATAAAAAATATAAGAAAATATTTACAAAAATGTGAGGGATGTACTCACTTCTGTGACATACTGTGTATATATATATATTATATTATATACTCACACACATTATTAAAGACTTTTAAGAAGCCTTTCCACAAGATTTTTTTGATATTTATATTTATTTAAATTTTCAAACAGTTTGACACAAATGTAAAGTACATCGGTAGGGCATTACAATGTCAATTCTTTCTTGCCAACAAAAAGTATATAATCTTAAATGGATTTAAACGCTTAATCAAAACAAAACATATATCCAGTCCTTATTCGTTTCTGTATTTAGTACTACAATAAATTGTATATTTGTTTAAGGACAAATTATGAGCAAACAAACACTATAATTCTGGCCCCACCGAATGAAAGAAAAACAGCAAAAAAGTAAATTACAGGATATTTAGTATAAGCTGTAAATATAACAGCCAAAGGTCAGTCACAAATTCCATATCATTCACACATCAGTCATACTTGGGAGGAGATGAGAGACATATAGGGGCTAGCTGTTGGTCATAGATTAAGTCGTAATAAATTGTCCGCCCAGGGGTAAAAAAAAGGTAGGTAAATAAGTAATTTATGTATATATATAAAAAAAGAAGTAAAAAGATTAATCCTCAAGTAGAATCAGTCAGTTGTTAACTGTGTGTAGGACGTTCCGACCGAAATCGCAAACAAAGACCAACTTAGTAATGGTATTCGCTGGGCGTTCGCATGAATTCCACAGTCAATCAGCATATAGGCAAAAAGTGCCTCCCAAACTTCCACAATTGCCGCCGGCGTAGCGGCCAGTGTCTGAACAGTGTCCAATATAGTAGTAGTGTGTTTAAACACAAGCTAAACGCGTTTCGGGGTATAGTAGCTATTAGAGCAGTCCCCTTCCTCAGTAGCTGTAAGTTTAGAGGTATCTGACCTCTCTTTTATACTGACCATAAAAGTCACATGACAACAATAGAATAAAGGTGGAAATGCTTAAAAGACAAAAAAAAAAAACATGCAAAGAGTACTCGAGATTCCATATTTAATTGCTATTTGGTCATTCGTTTATCTACATGAAACTAAAGAGTAAAATAAATAAATAAATAATAAAAATATAAACGATAAATAAAATAGAAAATAAAAAATACAAAATGAAAATAAGATACAAGAAACCTTTCATGAAAATATCAGTAGATGATAGGATCCCTCCCGGGGGCCACTCTACCAATTGTTCCAGAGTGGGTCACGGGTAGGGAGCCCATCTTTCTACATAAAACCAAAAAGTTCTATACTTAAATTCAAGCCATATAGTTCCAAACTTTGCAATTCATAGATCTTTTTGGTTTCTGCCCTCGACATCTG
>VKOC01014711.1:0-21794 GCA_009364415.1 Spea multiplicata
ATGTACGCGAGTGCAGACATTTAACTGTTGCAGCGGGGAGACCAGCGGATCATGGGAATATATTTTATTTAAATAATTAATAAATGAAATAAATATGGCTAATATATTTCCAGACAGAATGCTGCCCTCTGTTGGTTTTACATTGAGTAGCATAATAACTTATTATGCTACTCAATGTATCGTACCAATAGAGGGCAGCATTCTGTCTGAAGTTATAATAAGTTATTATGCTGAGTTAAATGTCCGTACCAGCGACATTGTTGGTCGCTGGCACGGATATTTAACTGACACAGTGGGTAGAGCAGCATCGCAGGGGTTAACGGGAGCGTAAATCACCCTGCAGGTGACCAATAGGCTCACTCGCACTGCCCTGACGGCGAACCTGCGGATTTCCGCTTCAACTCCCGCGATGCCGTGAAGATAAGGTAGGCTAGATGGGGAAGGGACCGGGGAGATTAGTAGACGAAGACGATCACGAAGTTTCTTCGTGTGTGTCTTCGTCTTCGCCTACGTTTTACCGGCACTGTATTCTCTTCTAGACGGACTCTTCGTGTTCATTTTCATGTTCGCCCAAAGAGGAATGCACAAGTCTAATACCTACTCAGGAGAGCAATCTCCTATTTCGCTCACTGGCACCAAAACAGTAAAAACCACTCTATTTTGCATTTAAGACTAATCATATTCATCAAGACTATCCAGACTAGCAATGAATAGCAAACATCCTCTGTACAAACAATACAGCAACCACAGATATGCGTTTTAGTTTTTTGTTGGCTTTGCCAGTATGGTGTGGCTGACATCCCTCTCTGTTCAATGAGCCAGGGACCCATATCTCGAGATATCCTTAATAACTTAAGGTGACAAAAACAACATGAGAGCTTTATCTCAAATCATGACCAGACAACATTGAAATAGCCTACCCTGTACGAAGGTTCCTACCAATGTGAAACATGGCTGTTTTTTATTTACTTGCGGCATTACACAGAACACTTCTCCATTAGCAAATCAGACCAGTTCAGCTCAGATCTAAAATGCATAGCAAGCCTCAATTACAGAAAGAATGCAACAAACATAGACAGGCATTACAGACTCTCTGGAACATCATCAATGAGATCGCGGTACTGTGAGCCTGGGACCTACATCTGGACATACCCTGAATAACCTACTGCGAGAAAAACTAAAGATCAGCCTCACTTCAGACTGAGGCATGACTGTTTTTGGCTCACAAGCACAAATACAGAGGAGACCTCTCATTAGCATATCAGACTAGTGCCACCCATCAGGGCAGTCCACACGCTCATAAATACAGTTAAATAGTGTATGATTACAATTCCAAACATGACACATATGGTTTAGCACAGTAGTGGAAACAACCTGGGGATATGGGGTAGAGCAGTGGCTGGCGTGGATGAGGGAAGCTAGACCTCAGTCTTTAGACTGTCCATAACTGAGTAGTCGCTCAGTCGGCTGTGGATAAGCCTGTGCCAGTAACGGACTGTGGCTTGTTCCTTCCTCAACACAAGGCGGTTCCTGGCAAAAATGCGACACTAAGCATGTGTTTCTGCAAAAAAGTCTGTGAACTAGAAAGTGTTGGGACAGGTACTTTCTCTCAAAGGAGTCCTTGAGTTCCAATTACAGGGTTCTGAATAAAGCCTTTTCAAACTGGTACTACCAGAACAAGTGAATGGCAGTTTTTGCCTCCATTTTGCACTGTGGGCAGTGTCTATATCTGCACAGCCCCTGGCATGCATAAATGCTCCATTGACAATATTCTCCTTTATAAGCTTTATTTGTTATTTGTTTATTTAGACATTTATTTATCTTTCATGCGAATATTAAACATGCCCTCAAAAACGTATCAGCTATTCAGTAAACTTCATTTTCTATAGCCAGGTAAAAAGAATTGTTGGAATGGGACATACGGTCAGGGGTGGGATATTATTCATTTATTATACTATGACTCCTATGTTCTAGATCTGAGAACTCATAGAAATAGAAGTAACAGAGTTCTGAAAGAAATACAGAGTGGGCTTGGACTTTTGGTTTTTCAAGTCTTTTCGACCACTCACTCAGATCCTCCACAATCTGTGCAAATAGGAGCTGTCCAAAAAGACAGTCCTGCAAAGGATGAGCGACTAGTAACTCGATTGTCGTACTTGTGTCATCCTTAACGTTCCAGGTCCATCTCATTTAGTTATCGAGGAATCTGAGCTAAAGGCTATAGGCGACTCGCTGGACGATAACCTGCCTAAAATAAAATATGTATCAGTCCGTTCACTTGCAAGAGCTGGAATGTTCTTTGTACCGGCCTGCAGCTGCCTGTGACTTGCATATCCTCACCTGAAACTCACAAAATGCTCAACCCCCATCACCTGCAGCAATAACATGTAAAATGGGAACCTACTATCCAGGGGGGTCACATCTCTTACCCCCACTCTGTATGCAGTGCTACAGGGGATAATTATATAAGCATGAAAGGTATAGTGCCTAATTATACCTCCTCAACCTCATCTTACCTACCCTAAAAAACAGACTTTTGGGAGAATTCGTTTAACCCCACCCCCTGGAAGATGATGGTTTAAAAACTCCGAAAAACCCTATGGAGGAGCATGAACCCATATCATGCCTCCCGCTCTCTCTCCTTGTCTGCCCTGTGGAACAGAGGGGCTAAAAAAAAAGGAAAACAAG
Organism: Spea multiplicata; assembly: GCA_009364415.1. Classification (NCBI taxonomy): domain Eukaryota; kingdom Metazoa; phylum Chordata; class Amphibia; order Anura; family Pelobatidae; genus Spea; species Spea multiplicata. Next base: position 2,689 of record VKOC01014711.1, read on the forward strand.
TCCAAAAAATTAAGGAAGCGAGCAGGTTTACGTCCATTCAAAATCACCGTTAACCCTCTTTAACCCGTGGCAAAGAAGAATCATCACTAACTTTTCAGGGCCAAGCCTGTAATGATTTGCAAGGCCATCGATCCTCATTTTTAGCCAAAGGAAAGATTCTGCACAGGAATTAAAACAAACGGGACAGAAAGAATCCAGGATTTCCACAGTAGCCAAACAGAACATTTTTTAATAACTAGTTCAGTATAATTAAGGAATTATAACAATGAAAACATTTGCGTTGTATCAGTATCCCCGAGGAGCTCTGTGTTCCCAATAACTGAAGTTGATGTGGGGTAAATAACCTAAAGTGTATGTGCTTTAGATTACACTGATCTTATCACTTATGTTAAGGATTAAAAAACATTAACTTCTGTCACTTTTTTTCTACCTCAGTTTTGCCAGTTTTTGTGAGATCTGAAAATATATTTTTACCGACACTCCCATTAAATATAACTCAGCCGTACTGCATGCTTCCTGTAGATGTGTATCTTTTGTTCTACCTTCCAGTCAGTTCTATTTTTTCCCTCTTTGCCACTTTACGCATATAGCAGTGATTGCTGCTGTGTCACTGACTCATCTGCAGTTCTTATGGAGTGACCAGCAGATGGCGAACTGCAAAGCACATGGATGAGGTGAAAAAGGGGCCATTGGAGTTTGGGGAGAGGGGTTCAGAGTTGGATGCCAGAGGTGAAGGACCTTTGCTGAGAGAGAAGGAGAGTGAGAGAGGCCTAGGAACAGAGGCCTGCTTGAAATCCACGGTCAGAGGAGAGCTGCAGCATCCTGGGAGAATCTTCCAGCAGACAGAGATACAGAGCTGTTTGCAGCAGAGTTGGCAGTGAAGAGGTTAAAAGCTGAACTGTCCTGATAGCAGACTGTGGAGGGGTAACCCTAAAACCTCTCCCCCTGTCCCCACAACAGGGCACCCTGAACTTAGCCACACAAATAAAAGATATAGTGACATACTGAAAGTGTTCCATATAATCCAGCCCATACCGTGGAGTCAGATACTTATGGGCCCCAACCGTGTTATGTGCACCAAGTAAAGGTACCCAGCGGCTGCTAGGGCGAAGATTAAGGTGGGCCGCGGTGATTGTTGTGGGTGGGTGAACCTCATATTGCATATTCTGTATATTTCATTCTATTATATTTCATGTGTTCTGTTATATTAATGCATAGTGTTTTGCTGGGCAATACAAAGTTAAGTTAGCCCTGTGTCAGTTTTATTAATCACTCGGCTGTTCCCAGCGGGACCCCCATCCATACCCCGGATGCTCCGTTGGGTGGAGGCACTGCCGCAGTTATGTACCCCAACTCCCAGGTAGCGGAGCCTCAGGATTGGTCTGCAGAGCGCAAAGAGATAACTGGGTTAAAAACCCGTTACACGCACATAAAAGATCCAGTATATAATTATATATGGCTACTCGGGAGATGCCAACAAACATAAAATAATAACTTATTACGTCTATAGCTTTATGAAAACAGCTGTAAGAAATCATTTTTATACTTTTATTTTGTGACACACTTTAGGCTTGAATGCAACTTGAGTACTACGAACATATGCTTCTAAACACGTGATATAGCTATAAGAGGGTTCTTCTGTGTAATGCAAGCGTATCCTATGACTGCTCCAATAGGATTTCTTACATTCATATATCGCCTAAATATAGTAAAGACCTTGTGCTCTAATTGTATGAAAAAGGGTATAGGGCAAGCTCTAAGGGCAAGGTCTCTTTCTGTTTCACCTTCATCTCACCAAGAATACTGAAGAGAGTGAAACTACTAATGCCATGTCAAGCGAAGATCAATCGATCTATGTTAGTCCGTCAATTCCAGTCTTGTCATACCTCTTAAATTTATATATTGTATGAAGCGCTGCGCTAAATTGTTGGCGTTATTAAAATAAAAGATAATAATACTACTGCTTCTCCTCTTTGACCTTCCTTAACCCTCAGTTGTTTTTATTTCTATAATGAAAGCGGTGTCTAGAAGGTGCCAGGGACCCTCCAAATGTCATTTTGAGTTAAAAGAAAGACCTACACATTTTGTCCAAAACCAACAGCTGTCAGGTACAGTGAGGTACCAGTAGTGCGTAAGGAGGAGCCCAATACGCAGGGGTGACTAGAGAGTCCGTGACAAATGGAAAGTCAGAGAGGCAAAGTCAGGTTACAGGCAGCAGTCCAAAAGCTAAGGTCAATAGTCAATCTGACGTCAGTTGGCAGTCCTGGCCGTCCCACAAGTTTTCAGGTATGGAAATTAGACACAGTGAGAAATAGTAGCCCAAGGTTGACCAATTCTCACACAGAAGAATCTCATTTCTCCGTTTTCTCTCTGTAAATGCCCCGACGCAGCTCAGCAGTGTCACATAAAGCAGTCACATTCATGTGTTTTGACATCCAAAGCCAAAGAATGTAATTTGTTTATGATTCTCTTCTAGGTAATCCGATCCGAGAGGGTAATAGATAAATGCAATAACCTCCCATCAGTAATGGTAGGGGCTAATACAGTTAGCAAAGTTAAGCATCCATGCAAGAGGCATTGAGCTGTTCGGAATCTAAGACAAGGTCAAGGACTGATCAAGACCAAAGTCTTACATCAGGAAAAACAGGCCAAATAAATGAGCCAAGTAGTTCTTTTCTGCTGTGAAATTCCATGTTTCTATGAATAGAGTCAAGAGTGACAGAGTTAAGTCATATAGTAAGTAATTGAGCCTATCCTAGTGCTTTATCAGTGAAGTTATCAGACGAATCTGTTGGTTGACTCAGCAGTTAATGTTAATGGAGTTCTAGGTCATCAATGTGAGTTTTTCTTTCTTTCTTTTCTATGTTACACATATTTGAATTTAATATAAAGTATATCACTTAAAAGTGAGCGACACGATTGGAATATATCACATAACACGTTTTTTTTTTTTTCTCACGTTTAATTTAAACAATTATTAAAAATATAGTAAAAAAAAAAAATAATTTCAACACAGAATAAATTAATCACTAAACACTTCGAATGAAGGGCTTAAATACACATCACAACACTAAATTGATTGCCTAGAAAATTAAGGAATTAAGAGACACATAACATATTAATATATTTATTTATTTATTTATTTTTAATTTTTTTTATTATTATTATTTTTATTATTATTTTTTATTTAAGTCTATTTTATTAATACACACATTTATAATGAGATAACACATATTCACTTTCACTTTTATTTTTTTTTATTATTTATTATTATTTTTTTTTTTTCTTTCCCCCATATAAATTCTTTTTTTTTTCTCAACAGTTTTCTATAAGATAATCTAAAATTGGGAGATAAAAAGCGAAATAATTATCTTTGCTACCTTTGTCTGCTCCTTTATCCCTCTTTGCTCTGTTTTCTTTTTTTTTTTCCTTTTCTTTTTCTCTCCTCTCTCTCTTCCTCTCTTCTCTTTCTTTCCTCTAATCTCTTTCAATAGAGATTGAGATCACTAAGTGAAGTGAACGTAAAATGTTTAAAAATGTATGCCTTATCTCTAAATTTCCTTTGGTAAATTATCCTGTAATATTAGCAGGATGGATTTTTGGACAGAGAGTCCTAAAATTGAAAGAAGAATAAATTTATGTGGAATGTATGTGGCCTTTAAAAGAAGGATGTATCATAACAGAATGGTATCGTTAAAAAGCATTATTGAATTTCAAAAATGGGTATTTCTATAAAACTTATATCATGGAACGTGCAAGGCTTAAATAGTCCACAAAAGAGGAAGCATTTGTTTGATACATTAACTCAAAACAAAATAGATATAGCTTTATTACAAGAAACACACTGGATAGTAGATCCAGTACAAATCTGGAAATACAGACCCTATCCTGATATATTTTATGCAAACCTGGAGGGATCTAGAAAAAAGAGAGGTGTTGCGATCATAATTTCTAACAAACTTAAATTCAAACTTATATTACATGAAAAAGACACACAAGGCAGATCTCAAATTTTGATCTGCAAATTAAATGATATATTATACACCTTTGTTAACATCTATGCTCCCAATAAGAATCCCTCCAAGTTTGTAAAAAAACTGTATGAGAGAGTTCAACAAATAAAAAAAGGTCAACTATATATGGGACGAGACTTTAACTGTATAATAGAGCCTGACAAAGATAAAGCCTTACCTCCAAGCACAGCGATAGATATAAATATAAAAACAGAAGCAAGACATATAAAGAAATTTATAGAAAACAATTCACTTTATGATATATGGAGAACTTTCCATCCAAAAGAAAAAGACTTTACCTATTTATCTCAGCCTCATACATCCTATTCTAGAATAGACTATATACTAACCGAACTTGATAATCTACGCTTAATATTAAATTCTAAAATAGGCCAGATAATTGGGTCGGATCATGCACCAATATTTATAGAATTTAAGAATAATCAGCACTACAACACTAAATATAAATGGAGATTGAATGACTATATACTAAGTAAGGATGAACTAAGGGAAGATCTATACAAACAAGCCACTACATTTTTAGATATAAATGATAATGGAGAAGTTTCTATTTAAATATTTAAATATTTAACTAATAAACTAAAGTTTCAATATAGTAAACGAGCTATTAAATTATAGTAGATAATGAGACATATTTAAACCCTTCCCAAATAGCTCAATGCTTCGAAAATTATTATAAATCCTTATACAATTTAAACGATCTTCCTAAATCACAAAATAATATTAGGGAATACCTAAAATCCCTCAATCTACCAAAGCTAAATGAAGATGCCATAGAAACATTAAACACTCCAATAAAAATGGAAGAGATTAACAAGGGAATAGAAAACTTAGAGAAGAACAAAGCCCCAGGCCTTGATGGCTTCACGGCAACATTCTATTTAATGTTTAAGGAAATTATAGCTCTTTTATTGTATAAATCATTTAAAGAAATTACAGAAGGTACAGATATTCCACCTGAAATGCTTCAAGCATCAATATGCCCAATATTAAAACCTAACAAAGATCCAAATTACGTCCCTAACTACAGACCAATTTCACTGATAAATATTGATATTAAGATATACTCGAAGATCTTAGCCGAGAGACTAAAATTGTTTCTCCCAGTTATTATCCACCCAGATCAAACTGGATTTATAAAAGATAGATCTATAACAGACAATACACGAAAAATAATTAACCTTATGGATATAACTAACAAAAATTTTACACATACGGCCTTCATAGCATTAGACGCAGAAAAGGCATTCGATAGGGTGGATTGGACATTTCTGGCGGAAACATTAGAAATCTTTGGCATTTCAGGACAATTTAGGAGAAATATACTAGCATTATATAACAATCCCTCTGCAATGATTATAGGACCTATGTTTATTTCCAATAGCTTTAAAATTAGCAATGGTACAAGACAGGGGTGTCCACTAGCCCCACTACTTTATATTTTAACAATTGAACCATTAGCCCAGGCGATCAGAAATTCACCCAAAATAAAAGGAATAGACATGGGTAATAATCAATATAAGCTGACATTGTTTGCCGATGATATTATTTTAACACTTCCTTACCCTGAGAAATCAATTAAATATGTGTTAGAAACGATTAAAGACTATAGTACCCACTATAATTATAAATTAAATATCGATAAAACTCAAATTATCTCAATATACCAAACAGACGAACAAGCTAAAAAATTTATAAACGTAGATTGGAATAAAAAGTCTCTTGAATATTTAGGTATACAATTAAAATATAACTTGAAAGAAATGGTTAGAGATAATTACCAAATATCAATTAAAAAAATGAGAAAAAAATTATTAGAGTGGCATGGACTTGAAATCTCATGGTTAGGACGACTAAATACAATTAATGCATATTATATCCCTAAAATACTGTATATAATGAGAGCAATCCCATTAAGAGTCCCTTATTCTATCCTGTCACAAATACAAAAACTAATAAATAAATTTATTTGGCAAACCAACCCCCCTAGAATATCATATATAAGAGCAGCTTACACGAAACCTGTATGTTTACCCACTTCCTTTTATGGGACAGATCTAATGATGAAGAAAAAGCTTGGTTCAGCATTGAAATGGAAAATATTAATCTTATAAATCCCTTTGACTTGATATGGATAAATCATGATATAACTAAGAATATTAAAAGTGAAAACATGGGGGCGTGGCCTGGAGCTTGGTGAAGATGGACGCACTGTGAGTTAGCTCCTGCTCCATCCCTGGCAACTTTAGCTCTCATAGCAGTACTACCCGTACTTACCTGGCTTTTTCCTGCCGGCCGGCGAGATGTCCACCCGTAGAGGCGGCAAGCCGGGTCTTACCTCTGAGGTGCCCGATTACTTCAAGAAAAAGGGCGCTCCACGTGGCGAGGGCCTGGAGGGAGCGGATGACACGGGGCCCTGTACGCGGGGGGATATTGCCAATCTCAAGGCTTGTATTCTCTCGGTGAAGCAGGAACTCCAATCTGACCTCAAGTCGGGTCTCTCTGTGATCTCGGCGGATCTTTCAGCTTTAGCCACCAGAACTGTTCACCTGGAACAGGCGATGGAGGATCTTACGGCGGCTCACCGTGACAGAGATGGCGACATGGCGCGGCTGGAGACCACGTGCGCGGCTCTTCAGGATGCGGTGGAAGATCTTGACAACCGCTCCCGGCGCTCCAACTTGAGGGTCCGAGATGTTCCGGAGTCCGTGGTAGATTTACGCTCTTTTTTTCACCGATATCTGCGGCAACTTCTACCGGACTTACCTGAGGCCGAACTCCATCTTGAGAGGGTCCACAGGGCTCTGCGACCGAGGCCGGGTAATGGTGCTCCCCCGTGGGATGTCATTATGAAGTGCCATTTTTTCACTACTAAGGATGCTATTCTACGGGTCACGCGGAATGCATCTCCTGCTATGGACGGCATCACCCCTGTCTGGTTTGCCGATATCGCACCGACCACCCTCCGCAAGCGACGGGCCATGAAACCGGTGACGGATCTTCTCCGCGAGAAGGGGATCTCCTATCGCTGGGGATTCCCATTCAAGCTAGTCCAGGACAGGGGCTCCCTCCTGACGCTCCACGGCCTGGATGGGGCCGTACCATTCCTGCGGCGCCTGGGATTGCAAGCTCCACGGTCCTTGGACCTGCCGACTCGTGAGACCCCTCATCTGCCTGGACGTCGCGACAGGTCTCCGCTTCGCCGGGCCTCCCCGGGATCGTCGCTCCGGGCGGGGGTAGGCCCTGCAACGTCTCCGGAACCTACCTGAGCATGCAGCCTCCGGTGACTCTTGCTATTTGCGTTCTGTTTCCTGAGCTCGGGACGGGCTCCCATTACGCCGGTTTTTGTGCACTGTTCAAGGGACAGATAAATGCTTTATTTTCGTCCGGTTTTATTTTGGATTATTATTTTGCGTGTTTTTTCGGTCGATTTTGTTATTGATTTGCATCACTATGGCCTTCCACGTGGCCTCTGCACCTACTCGTCCGAGTAGTGCAGCCATATTTACATGTTTTTTTTTTTTTTTTTTTTTTTATGCGTGCGTTTTTGGTTTTTATTTATTTATTTTTTAGGGGCAAAACTTGATTAGTTTACTTAATGTTCTTCTTTTATTATTATTTTATATATATGATGCCTGCACTTGATGGCGCTTCTTGGGTGCCTCTGCTCTCTCAAGGGGCTGTGCTAGACGCTCTTTTCTGGGTCTCCGAGTCCCTTCATATGCCCGCGGGTGTTATCTACACTGCCCTTTGGGTTGTACATCTCCTAAGCACACGTATTCTTCCCCACTCATCCCCATGCCCTTCCCCGCCCCCCTCCCCTATCCCCTTACCTTACCCCCTACCCCTTTCCCGCCCTTGCCTCCCTACCCCTCTCCAGCCCTTACCTCCCTCTTCCCCTTATGGCGCAGGGTGCCGTTTGTTTTTATGTTTATGTTTGTTTAACTTGCTCTCGCCTTCCTGTGACCGCGCCTGAAAGCGATTTTTCTGCGCTTCTTGCGCACTTGTGGGCTGTGCTGGACGATCAGTTTCTGGTCTCCAGGCTCTCCACTCGTCCGCGGGTGCGGCACGCACTGTCCTGCGGATTATGCACGCACACAGATTACACTCATGCACTTCCATGTCCCCATTCCTTCCTGCCAGTAATTCCTATGTAGCAGTTGTGGGCGCCTTACATTGAATCATGCACCCACAAGCACACGCATTTATATTCACCCACTTACATTCATACTCCCCCCTTTTTTTTATTTTTTTATTATTTTTTTCTTTTTTCTTTTTCTTTTCTTCTCGTCGCTTTGTCACACATTTACATACGCCTGTCCCTCCACCTTTCCGGCGGTCTGCTATGGTTCCTGCGTTTTAGGTTTCTCGTTTTAGTGCCAGTTCGCAGGGGGTACTTCTCCTGCATTATATGTTTGCTGCCTGGGGTGGGCTTGTTCCGTCTCATCACCCAGTAACCCCCGTGGTGTTCTATTGTGGGCATGGTGGTTCCGTCCATTGTATTTACATTTGTTTTTCGGCTTCTCCTGGAGGTCTGTCCTTCCAGTGTTCTCCTCCTTTTTTTTCTCTCTCTCTCTCTCTCTCTCTCTCTCTCTTTCCTTCTCTTCTCTCTTCCTTTCCCTTCCTCTTTTTCTTCTTGTTCTCTTTTACCCTCTTGTTCTTTCTCCTTGTTTGTCTCCTAATCTGGTCCTATGGCGACTCCGGCCTCTTCCGCTTTGAAGATTGTCTCCCATAATGTCAAAGGCCTGCTTTCTCCGCAGAAACGTAGGATGGCGCTTCGGCACTACCTTAGATCCAAAGCTGATATTGTTCTTCTGCAAGAGACTCATTTTCGTAAAGCAAGCATTCCCAAATTCTGGGATCCACGGTTTCCCACGCATTTCCACTCTGCCGCTCCAGACAAACACAATGGGGTGTCCATCTTGATACATAAACGACTGCACTTCCAAGCCCTTCGTTCATCTTCGGACTCTGAGGGTCGCTTTCTCCGCCTGGACTGTTTGATTCATGACCAACCCATTGTGAATATATACGCCCCGACCCCGCCGACTTCCCAGTTTTTCGATGAACTGGCCCGCTCACTTTTGATGTCACCTCCAGGGGGCCTTATTGTAGGTGGGGACTGCAACTCAGTAATGGATCCCTATTTAGACCGCACCCTGTCAGTGGCTCGTACTTGTCCAAGAAGTCTCTTTAAGCCTCTACAACATTTCACCAAATCGATGGGACTGTTTGATGCTTGGCGCCTTCTACACCCTTCCGACAGAGACTACTCTTTTCATTCTCATCCACATACAATGTACTCAAGACTCGATTACTTTTTTCTGAATCAGCAACTGCTCCCATCGCTTCTGAGCTCCTCCATTCATGAGATCTCCTGGTCCGACCATGCTATGATTGACATCACCCTTTCAGCCCTTCAACCGCCTAACCTGCGGCCCCTCTGGCGTTTGAATGATGCCCTCCTCCTCGATCCTGAGACGCGGGGGACCATCACACAATCTCCCTCTGATTACTTTCAGGACAATTTGACCCCTGATGTCTCCCTGGGCACTGTTTGGGACGCTCACAAAGCGGTCCTTCGAGGACAATTTATAGCGATTGTATCCGCCCAGCGGAAACAGCGTCTCTCTCAGATTACGCCCCTCAAGACCTCGCTGTCTACCTTACAAGCAACCCACAAGCGTACCGGAGATCGCAGTCTACTTCGCGATATTGTTGCTGCCCAAGGCCAATTGAATCTGTTGTTATCTTCTGACTCCATCCGAGCGACTCTCCGAACTAGACAGAAATTTTTTGAAAAGGCGAAAAGCCAGATACTATGATGGCGCGTAGACTTCGGGACCTTACCTGTTCCAGGACTGTAAGAGCTATTAAAACTAGGGCGGGTTCCCTGTCCTCCGACCCGGTCGTCATAGCTGATCGTTTTGCGGAATATTACTCCTCCCTCTATGATGGTAAGAAGACGTCTTGCTCCTCATCCCTCTCGTCCGATACTCAAAGTTTTCTTGCTTCCTGTAAGCTCCCCTCACTCTCCGCTGAGAAGCTTGACTCCATTAATGCGCCCATTACCTTAGATGAAGTCTCGGCTGCTCTCAAGCTGTTTAAAAATCCGAAAGCTCCAGGCCCTGATGGCTTCACGGCCATATATTATAAGTCCTTTGCAACGTCACTCCTTCCTCACATGACGTCCCTGTTTAACTCCTTCCTCATGGGCACGGGACGACCATCTCCAGACATGCAGAGGGCCAAGATTGTGATGATCCCTAAAGAAGGGAAGGACCCTTCCCTTTGCACTAGCTATAGGCCAATCTCCCTCATTAACGTCGATTTGAAAATTTTTGCTAAAATCCTTGCCCTTCGGTTGAATGCCCTTCACCCTAGCTTGGTTCACCCGGATCAGGTGGGCTTTGTCCCTGGTCGGGAGGCTCCTTATAATATCCGCAGGACGCTGAACCTGCTCCACTCGTGTCGTGGGACTGGGACCCCGTTAATGCTTCTGTCCCTTGACGCTGAAAAGGCCTTCGACCGAGTGGACTGGGGATACCTGTGGTCCGCTATGCGGGCCTTTGGTTTCGCTGGCGCCTTTCTGCAGGGAGTACAGGCCCTCTACTCCCATCCTTCTGCGGTGGTTGACATCGGCACCTTTAGGTCAAGGCCCTTTCAGATCCTTGGAGGCACCCGTCAAGGTTGCACTTTACCGCCCCTTTTATTTGCTTTGGCCATCGAACCTTTGGCCCAAGCTATTCGTATGCATCCTGACATTAGGGGTATTTCGGTGGGGGGTCATGTTTATAAACTAAGCTTATTTGCTGATGATGTCCTTTTATCCCTGACGTCCCCTCTTACTTCTTTGCCCAATTTGTACCAGCTCCTAGAGAGATTTGGGGACCTGTCTGGTTACAAAATTAATTCTGATAAGTGTGAAGCTTTGAATGTTACCCTTACCGCTCCTATGGTGAAGCTTTTATCCCTTAATTTTGATTTCAAATGGAAACCGATTTCTATTCGTTCCCTTGGCATATATATAACGCCCTCGCTTTCCCAAATGTATGCAGCTAACTACCCTCCTCTCCTCTTGCGCCTGAAGCGTGATCTAGCGACAAGGTCGTCCTATGCCCTGTCCTTTATGGGACGTATTTATGCTGTTAAGATGACACTTTTGCCCAGACTTCTCTATTTATTTCGATCCATCTCGCTGCCTATCCGAAGAGCTGAAGTCAATAGCCTTCAAAGGGCGATCGACCTATTCATCTGGCAGGGCCGCAGGAGTCGCCTCGCTAAGGCCACTGTTTACAAATCAAAGACTTCTGGTGGGCTCTCGGCTCCCCTGATCTTCGAGTACTACATTGCTGCACAGTTGGCGATGCTCCTCTCCCTCTCCGTGGTCCACTCCCCTCCCCGTTGGGTTCAACTGGAGTCGGACCTCTGTTCTGGGATTAACCTGGGGTGGCTTATGTGGCATTCATCTCGCGACAAGACATTGATTTCAGCCAGCCCCACTCTACTGCATTCTCTTCGCCTGTGGTACCGTGTGAGGTATAGTCTGCGACTTACGAGCCCGAGCTCTCGGTTGACGCCGCTTTTTCAGAATTCGGACTTTCCCACTGGGTGTCAACTTCACCCCTTCCGATGGTGGATCACTAAGGGAGTCGTCACGGTGGGGGATTTGCTTATGCACAATGTACCATGCTCCTATCAACACCTCCTTACTCGCCATGGACTCCCAGCTACAGAACTTTTTCGGTTCCATCAACTCTCCCATTTTGTCCGGGCCTTTCTCAGACGTCATCCGGATTGTGCTCCGACGTTTTATGAACAGCTTGTCCGCCTCCCGCACAAACCTAGGGGCGTGATTTCTAGTCTGTATCGCCATATGCTGGACGTTAAATTCCCGTCGCCTCCCCTGTTTACGCAGCGCTGGGAGCTAGATCTGGGGCACTCCCTTGATCCTACAGAGTGGGGCAAGATTTATGTTAATGTTTGGAAGGTGACGGCGTGTACTCTGGTTCAGGAGAACTGTTATAAAGTCCTCTCACGTTGGCACCTTACGCCATCTAGACTTCATCGCATGTTCCCAGCACACTCATCTCTCTGTTTCCGCGGTTGTGACGAAGAGGGGACCTTCATGCATACCTGGTGGACCTGCCCTCTGGTCGTGTCTCTCTGGTCCCACTTCTTTGATAGCTTGAGTGCAGCCCTTGGAGTTCGCTTGGCTCCGGATCCCTGGACGGCCCTTCTCTGCAGAAACTATCGGCTGGACGCTCTGTCCCCATCGGCCCACCGTTTGATTTTTCGTGTCTGTACGGCGGTTCGCTTGTCCATCGCTAAGGTTTGGAAGTCAGGTGCCCCTACTGTCCCGGCTGTTGACGCTAAAATCTGGGATATTATTAAGTTGGAGAAGATTACCACATATCTGCATGGCACTTCTCACCTTTTCTACCTCACGTGGGACCCTTGGCTGGAGAAATTCGCCCCATCCACCGTCGGGGTGCCCTGGCTGTGAGTGCTGTCACGCTTCCTCCCCTCCCCTCCCTTTCCCTTCCTTACTTTCTTCTACTTTTTTCTCCCTTGTCTTTCTCTTACCTTCTTGCTTTCTTCTTTCGGATGTTACCGGGTTTCCGTTCTCCTGCCGGGCTTGGCTCTGGTTCCAGCTGCGACTGGTATACTATGGGCCTTTTAGTTTTTGTTCGGCCTCGCACAATCCATGATACTGTGTTCGGCATCCCATTGCCATATGAATGTTACAGGACAGGCTATGTCCTTGTTTACTTACTAACTCTGTGCCCTGACTTGTAGTGTTTATGCCGTGTCGATGTTTTATTTTTGGATCTGGCTATCATGGAAACCCTGTCATGTGTTTCTTTTTCTGTTCTCTTATATCATAAAATACAATAAATTACTTATTAAAAAAAAAAGTGAAAACATAGTGGTTAATGATTTATTAATCTCCCTAGATAAATGGAGAAAAAACATGAAAATCAAGAAAGGAGTACAATTCTTAGCCCCAATAGAAGCTCTGAGAAATTATATCAGAGATTTAAATATAAGTAATTGGACACAAAGAAACATAAAATATATATCAGATCTTTATAGTATAGATAACTTTCTAACTTGGACCTCTATGAAAGAGAAATGGGGAATTCCAGATAAGGAATTTTACAACTATTTAAGAATAAAATACTCCCTCCAATCAGTCGGAACAACACGTTCTCCACAACTTGAAAATTTTTTAAATAAACACCATAATTCACGTTTGATCCGTAAAGTCAAGACACTGAAAGAAAATTTAGAAACAGAAGTGTCTCTACCTAATAAAGAAAAGTGGGGAAAAAGACACAAGAGAATCATACTCAACAGAGGATTGGCTACGAGCATATAACGATATTAAGAAAATCTCACATTGCCTTGGCATGCATGAACTATATTATAAAATGGTTCATAGGTGGTATAGGACTCCTATGTTTATCTCTAAATTTAATAAAAACACTACTAGACTCTGTTGGAAATGCGAGGAAAAAGACGGTACTATGTACCACATGTGGTGGGAATGTAGAGAGGTAGCCAATATCGTTGACATTTTGTTTAAGGTTATAAAGAAATTATTAAATCTAGATATAACACCATCTCCCCAAATCTTTCTATTTCATATAGGTTTAACCAATTTACAAAAAACGCAGAAAATCCTATTACTACAATTAGTGTTAGGATGTAAAAAAGTTATAGCTAGGAACTGGAAGAAACCAGGAAAAATCTCATGGGAAGAAGTTTACACACAAATTCAATTCCAATGTCAAATGGAAGAAGGGTATTACATGAGCATAGGAAATAGAAAGAAATATTTGGGGATATGGTTACCATGGATTATCCTTGCACCTTCCATAGCAACAATACGTAATTAGTCAAATAAACCATTTTTTTTTTGCTTAAAAACATATAAACGAGAAAAAAAAGGAAAAAAAAGAGGCCAAAGATGTATGAATGATGGAAGATGGAAAAATGTTAAGTATTTAGCATTTACTTGATTCCTGATTTTCGGCAATAGTATATTTTCAACTAGTTAATACAATATTTGATGATTAGAAATCATTACGATCCATATATTAAAGGCTGTAAGGCCTTATGTAAGATCTACACTTGAAGGTTTTGATTTATAAGTTATATCGATGGAAAACATAACATGCTCTTAACTACAAATATAACTAGAGCTGAAATAAGAAACCATATAAACATAATATATTAAGATTATGTATAATATGTATGTCTTATGTATGTTTTATTTATTTATGTATTTATGTAAACTAATAAACATTATATCTACAAAATGTCTATAGAGGTTTATTTTAAACCTGTTGTGTGTGTGTTTTGCTTTGTGTGCTGCTGAGTTTCTCTGTTTTGCAAACAAGTGGACTCCTCACCTTTGCTGTAACTAATAAAAGATAGAAGGGTTAACATAGTTGGTTTTTATAAGTAGGATCAGACTTAAGGATATGCTTCTTAAAAGTCCAGGACATTGGGTATTGTGTGCAAAAATCTCTTTTGATGTCTAGAAAAAAAAATTCAGATTTCTGAAATTGATCATTGACAGTTATAAGGTAATACAACTTACAATGCAGAATATGTTTCTTATAACTATTTGGTTAAACCTTTAATTCTACTTCCAAGTAAATATGTTTTTGTATTCAATTCCTGTCTAAAAAGAATTACATAGCATTTTGGAATAAATATACATCCTACAAGTCCTGCACTTGAAGCCACTATGGCAAAAATCTCTACGGCCACCATGTTCTTCCCTTTGGTGCTCAGATAGGCCGGGATCATCGCAATCCAAACGCTGCAGAACACCAGCATGCTGAAGGTGATGTACTTGGCCTCATTAAAACTGTCCGGTAATGTCCTGGCTAAAAAAGCTATAATAAAACTAACGGCTGCCAGAAGCCCCATATAACCCAGGACACAGTAGAAGGCGATAACCGAGCCCTCATTACACTGAACGATGATCTTTCCCTGATAAGAGTGCATGTCCAGCTCCTGGAATGGGGGGGAAATGGCCAACCAGGAAATATTAATGATAACTTGAATGGATGAGCAGAGCAGTACTATAGAATTGGAGACTTTCACATTGACCCAGTTTGCCCAGGAGCTGCCGGGTTTCGCGGCTCTGAAAACAATATAGATCATGATTGTTTTGCTCAGAATACAAGACACGGCTAATGAGAAGAGGACTCCAAAAGCTGTTTGGCGCAGCATGCAGGTTACATCCTCAGGACGACCGAGGAACAGAAACACACAGAGAAAGCTCAGCATGATGGAGACCAAGAGGAGGAAGCTGAGGTTCTTGTTATTGGCTTTCACAATTGGGGTATCTCTGAAGACAATGAAGATCAGTAATATTACAACAGTTACAAGACAAAACAGAATTGATACAAAGGATAAAACTGCAGCAACTGCATCCAAATATGATAGAAACTCCACCGATTTTGGAATACATCGATCCCTTTTCTCATTAGACCATTTATCACTTGGACAAACAATGCAGTTCTCACTGTCTGAAAAATAACACAAAGTAACATTATGCCTCAATATGTAAATTAAACATAAAATATAATATAGTATATAGTTCCCTCCCACTGAGTGTATCCATATTAACTAATGTTAAATTACTTCTTTTTGTTTACATTTCTTAGATTTGAACTGAAAATAACAAAGAAAAATAGCCCCAAATCTAATCGCCCCAATTTTCCTTCGCCTTGTTTTAGATTCAGGAATCATATGCCTATCCCATGCGTGTTTCAAGTCACTTGCTGCACTAACCTCTACCACTTTTGCCAAGAATCTGCTCCACTCATCTCACATGGAAGTAAATATAACGGAGGAGCTCAAAGACCAAACAAGGAACAAAAACAAAACCCCACTATAAGTAGATTTCTTGAGTAAATGTACAGTTCCTAAACCCATTGAAAACAATGCATTTTGAGCCCGTACATGTATGGGCTTTGTCATTAAGGGGTTAAACCTTTACTATTTTTTATGTTTTTAATGGGTTTTTTTTTAGTGCACTGAAGCGCATTTGTGAAAGTGAACCAGCTGTGTGCAGAAGCATGGAGGTTGGAGCTTGTGTAAAAAGGTCTTTCTCATAACCTTGGGGGAGGTTATGCCCAGCTCTAGTCAACCCATGCCTGTCTTGTTTGTCTATTATTGTGATCACTTATAGCTACACCTGCCTCTCCTTGTGGCTCTCAATACCCCCCAACTCCACCCATGGGCGTAGGAACCCCCAGTAACTCATGCAAGGGGGGAACGATAATAAAGAAATCCCCCCAGGGAGGTAGTTAGTGTGAGAGGGCTTAGATAGTGTGAGAAGGGGACAAAGTGGGGATCTAGATGGGAGGGCTTAGATAGTGTGATGGGGATCTGATGGGGGAAAATGCTGCCCCCAGATTTTTAGGGGTTCCTACGCCCATGGCTCCACCCTCTACCTTACCAGGAGCAGGCTTTCATTCCTACACACCTACTATGAGTAAATTATGTCTATGATTCTATATAATCTATTATACCAGATCTGTTGGATATCTCTCCCTCTGAGCACCGGACACAGTCGTAGCAGCAGATTTGTGTTCCAGGTCTCAGAACTTTTCGATATCCAGGCAAACAGTTCTCTGAACACTGAGACCTTGGAATCTACAAACAGAAAAAAATAGTTCTTGTTTGAGCCACTCTTATAAATTAATAAAGAATAAAGAAGCACAATCACAGAATAATAGATATATCTGCAAAAATATTCTAAATATGAATAAGATGTAATTCCTTTGTTTTGAAAAATACATTAGGAGTAGAACACCATTGGATGATTATATAATTAGAAAATCATTCAACAAGATCAAAATAATTCATTGCCTTAATTCACAAGCCCCTGGTATTCCCTATTCTAATGCATTTATGCAATAACCGTGCAAACAGCAGCATTTGAAAGTGTTCTCCGAGGACAGTATAATAACTGCACATGCAGTGGACATTGTCCATGTGGTGGCTCCACATAAAGTGCAATCATAAACCTGAAGGTGCCGCGAAGATGCGGACGAAGAAGAAAATGCATGAGTGAGAGAGTGAGTGAATGTGGTCCCAGAAATTTTGCGTTGTGCATTGTTTTCGGGGGGAGGGTCTTGCTTCGGTTTCACATTAAAGCCTCATTAAAGCTCACTGCTGTGTTTTTTTAGGACTGACAGCTTGGATCCATGCTGGCTTTTCCAAGAGACTAGGGCTTTGCAGGATCCAGTCTATGATTCCTATGTGGTCTGCATCAGGCATAGGTGCTGGGCATTAAAACCTGGAGCCTGGCGATCAGAGACTGTTGTGAAAAGAAGAATTTCCTCTATGCTCCCAGGGCAAGGAGATCCCCTAAAAAAGACCTGAGGTAAGTGAGGAAATACCGTATTTGATTATAAGACGACCCCCAAAATCAAAATATTAATTTAGGAAAAAACCAAAAAGCCTGAATATAAGACTACCCTATAGGAAAAAAGCATTACTAGTAAATATTAATTCATGTAAACTATTTTTTCTTATTTAATAAAAGCTATGATTGAGAAAAATATATATTTTTTATTTGCCAACTTGCCCTCCCCAGTTATGCACATCTGCCCCCAGGCTTGCCACTCTGCCCCCAGAAATGCCTTATACCCCCCTATTTGCCACTCTGCCTCATGATGTGCTTTTTAACCCTCTATATGCCACTCTGCCTCCAGAAATGTCGTATACACTCCTATATGCCACTGTGCCCCATGATATGCCTTTTAACCCCCTATATGCCCCTCTGCCCCATGATATGCCTTATACCCCTATATGCCACTCTGGCATATAGGGGGTTAAAAGGCATATCATGGGGCTGAGTGGCATATAGGGGGTTAAAATGCATTTCTGGAGGTATATATATATATATATACCTCCAGAAATGCATTTTAACAGCTAACAGCAATCACACTCCTATCAAGCCAAGGCAGCCAGTACATGCTGGAACCTGGGGATGATAGTAGTGTGATTACAGCCTTCCTATGCCATGCTACCACCACCACCCCCCTTACACATCCATGCTATCACACACACACTCATTCACAAACATTTAAATACTCATTCATTCCATTAATCACACATACTTCACACATTAATCACAAAAAGCCTCCCCCACCCCCTTACCTGAACTGCAGATCTCCCACTCGCAGACTTCTGCAGGGGCCCGGCTGTGCGAGCAACTTCTCTGGCCCCGCCCCCAGAGGAAGGGGGGGGCAGAATTATGTGAGGAAGCTGCTAGCTTCCTGCTCTTCTGCTGCAGAAGAGACGCTGCTCGCAACCAAAGCCCGGTAAGCAGCATGGCCCCAGCAGACATTTCTGATGTCTGATTATAAGACAACCTCGATTATAAGACGAGGGGTATTTTTTAGGGCATTTGCTCTGGAAAAAACCTTGTCTTATAATCGAGCAAATACGGTACTTGCCTGGACATTTGTGTGTTGTCTGGGGGAGGTTTTCCAGAGCCTGGCTTAGCGAGGTCTGGCTGGGAGGTCTGGTTAGTGGGTGTTTAGGATGCTCAGTCTTAAGTGTGACGTTTATGGCTCTCATAGCCAGGGTTTTTCACAAGTTAGAACCATTACACCGTCAAAGTGGTTTTGTTTTACCATCTTTAGGATGTATGGTGCTGGTGAGTTTATATTATTTCTGTTGACTTATTTTTAATATACTCTATGCCTGTAAAGTTTATAGAAATGTAGCTTAATTTTAATGTAGGAAAACAAAACCAATAATCCCCCCCTTACCTGGTTGTCTTCGTTCCTCCATATTGCTAAAAGCGAGTCAATGATTAGCTGCTGACCATCTGGAGCCCACTCAGTGAAGTTACCCACATTCTTTTTAAATGCAGACTTATTTGATAAAAACACCCAGTTTGTAATTGTGTAATGGTATGGAAATTCTCCATGTTCATCGTAAAATGTGCGGCCCAACTGAGATGCAATTGTTATCCTTTTTAAATAGCGATGCAACTGTGAAAAATGATTTAGAACAAAACAAGAGGACATT
>VKOC01014712.1:0-17705 GCA_009364415.1 Spea multiplicata
GCGCCTTCTACACCCTTCCGACAGAGACTACTCTTTTCATTCTCATCCACATACAATGTACTCAAGACTCGATTACTTTTTTCTGAATCAGCAACTGCTCCCATCGCTTCTGAGCTCCTCCATTCATGAGATCTCCTGGTCCGACCATGCTATGATTGACATCACCCTTTCAGCCCTTCAACCGCCTAACCTGCGGCCCCTCTGGCGTTTGAATGATGCCCTCCTCCTCGATCCTGAGACGCGGGGGACCATCACACAATCTCCCTCTGATTACTTTCAGGACAATTTGACCCCTGATGTCTCCCTGGGCACTGTTTGGGACGCTCACAAAGCGGTCCTTCGAGGACAATTTATAGCGATTGTATCCGCCCAGCGGAAACAGCGTCTCTCTCAGATTACGCCCCTCAAGACCTCGCTGTCTACCTTACAAGCAACCCACAAGCGTACCGGAGATCGCAGTCTACTTCGCGATATTGTTGCTGCCCAAGGCCAATTGAATCTGTTGTTATCTTCTGACTCCATCCGAGCGACTCTCCGAACTAGACAGAAATTTTTTGAAAAGGCGAAAAGCCAGATACTATGATGGCGCGTAGACTTCGGGACCTTACCTGTTCCAGGACTGTAAGAGCTATTAAAACTAGGGCGGGTTCCCTGTCCTCCGACCCGGTCGTCATAGCTGATCGTTTTGCGGAATATTACTCCTCCCTCTATGATGGTAAGAAGACGTCTTGCTCCTCATCCCTCTCGTCCGATACTCAAAGTTTTCTTGCTTCCTGTAAGCTCCCCTCACTCTCCGCTGAGAAGCTTGACTCCATTAATGCGCCCATTACCTTAGATGAAGTCTCGGCTGCTCTCAAGCTGTTTAAAAATCCGAAAGCTCCAGGCCCTGATGGCTTCACGGCCATATATTATAAGTCCTTTGCAACGTCACTCCTTCCTCACATGACGTCCCTGTTTAACTCCTTCCTCATGGGCACGGGACGACCATCTCCAGACATGCAGAGGGCCAAGATTGTGATGATCCCTAAAGAAGGGAAGGACCCTTCCCTTTGCACTAGCTATAGGCCAATCTCCCTCATTAACGTCGATTTGAAAATTTTTGCTAAAATCCTTGCCCTTCGGTTGAATGCCCTTCACCCTAGCTTGGTTCACCCGGATCAGGTGGGCTTTGTCCCTGGTCGGGAGGCTCCTTATAATATCCGCAGGACGCTGAACCTGCTCCACTCGTGTCGTGGGACTGGGACCCCGTTAATGCTTCTGTCCCTTGACGCTGAAAAGGCCTTCGACCGAGTGGACTGGGGATACCTGTGGTCCGCTATGCGGGCCTTTGGTTTCGCTGGCGCCTTTCTGCAGGGAGTACAGGCCCTCTACTCCCATCCTTCTGCGGTGGTTGACATCGGCACCTTTAGGTCAAGGCCCTTTCAGATCCTTGGAGGCACCCGTCAAGGTTGCACTTTACCGCCCCTTTTATTTGCTTTGGCCATCGAACCTTTGGCCCAAGCTATTCGTATGCATCCTGACATTAGGGGTATTTCGGTGGGGGGTCATGTTTATAAACTAAGCTTATTTGCTGATGATGTCCTTTTATCCCTGACGTCCCCTCTTACTTCTTTGCCCAATTTGTACCAGCTCCTAGAGAGATTTGGGGACCTGTCTGGTTACAAAATTAATTCTGATAAGTGTGAAGCTTTGAATGTTACCCTTACCGCTCCTATGGTGAAGCTTTTATCCCTTAATTTTGATTTCAAATGGAAACCGATTTCTATTCGTTCCCTTGGCATATATATAACGCCCTCGCTTTCCCAAATGTATGCAGCTAACTACCCTCCTCTCCTCTTGCGCCTGAAGCGTGATCTAGCGACAAGGTCGTCCTATGCCCTGTCCTTTATGGGACGTATTTATGCTGTTAAGATGACACTTTTGCCCAGACTTCTCTATTTATTTCGATCCATCTCGCTGCCTATCCGAAGAGCTGAAGTCAATAGCCTTCAAAGGGCGATCGACCTATTCATCTGGCAGGGCCGCAGGAGTCGCCTCGCTAAGGCCACTGTTTACAAATCAAAGACTTCTGGTGGGCTCTCGGCTCCCCTGATCTTCGAGTACTACATTGCTGCACAGTTGGCGATGCTCCTCTCCCTCTCCGTGGTCCACTCCCCTCCCCGTTGGGTTCAACTGGAGTCGGACCTCTGTTCTGGGATTAACCTGGGGTGGCTTATGTGGCATTCATCTCGCGACAAGACATTGATTTCAGCCAGCCCCACTCTACTGCATTCTCTTCGCCTGTGGTACCGTGTGAGGTATAGTCTGCGACTTACGAGCCCGAGCTCTCGGTTGACGCCGCTTTTTCAGAATTCGGACTTTCCCACTGGGTGTCAACTTCACCCCTTCCGATGGTGGATCACTAAGGGAGTCGTCACGGTGGGGGATTTGCTTATGCACAATGTACCATGCTCCTATCAACACCTCCTTACTCGCCATGGACTCCCAGCTACAGAACTTTTTCGGTTCCATCAACTCTCCCATTTTGTCCGGGCCTTTCTCAGACGTCATCCGGATTGTGCTCCGACGTTTTATGAACAGCTTGTCCGCCTCCCGCACAAACCTAGGGGCGTGATTTCTAGTCTGTATCGCCATATGCTGGACGTTAAATTCCCGTCGCCTCCCCTGTTTACGCAGCGCTGGGAGCTAGATCTGGGGCACTCCCTTGATCCTACAGAGTGGGGCGAGATTTATGTTAATGTTTGGAAGGTGACGGCGTGTACTCTGGTTCAGGAGAACTGTTATAAAGTCCTCTCACGTTGGCACCTTACGCCATCTAGACTTCATCGCATGTTCCCAGCACACTCATCTCTCTGTTTCCGCGGTTGTGACGAAGAGGGGACCTTCATGCATACCTGGTGGACCTGCCCTCTGGTCGTGTCTCTCTGGTCCCACTTCTTTGATAGCTTGAGTGCAGCCCTTGGAGTTCGCTTGGCTCCGGATCCCTGGACGGCCCTTCTCTGCAGAAACTATCGGCTGGACGCTCTGTCCCCATCGGCCCACCGTTTGATTTTTCGTGTCTGTACGGCGGTTCGCTTGTCCATCGCTAAGGTTTGGAAGTCAGGTGCCCCTACTGTCCCGGCTGTTGACGCTAAAATCTGGGATATTATTAAGTTGGAGAAGATTACCACATATCTGCATGGCACTTCTCACCTTTTCTACCTCACGTGGGACCCTTGGCTGGAGAAATTCGCCCCATCCACCGTCGGGGTGCCCTGGCTGTGAGTGCTGTCACGCTTCCTCCCCTCCCCTCCCTTTCCCTTCCTTACTTTCTTCTACTTTTTTCTCCCTTGTCTTTCTCTTACCTTCTTGCTTTCTTCTTTCGGATGTTACCGGGTTTCCGTTCTCCTGCCGGGCTTGGCTCTGGTTCCAGCTGCGACTGGTATACTATGGGCCTTTTAGTTTTTGTTCGGCCTCGCACAATCCATGATACTGTGTTCGGCATCCCATTGCCATATGAATGTTACAGGACAGGCTATGTCCTTGTTTACTTACTAACTCTGTGCCCTGACTTGTAGTGTTTATGCCGTGTCGATGTTTTATTTTTGGATCTGGCTATCATGGAAACCCTGTCATGTGTTTCTTTTTCTGTTCTCTTATATCATAAAATACAATAAATTACTTATTAAAAAAAAAAGTGAAAACATAGTGGTTAATGATTTATTAATCTCCCTAGATAAATGGAGAAAAAACATGAAAATCAAGAAAGGAGTACAATTCTTAGCCCCAATAGAAGCTCTGAGAAATTATATCAGAGATTTAAATATAAGTAATTGGACACAAAGAAACATAAAATATATATCAGATCTTTATAGTATAGATAACTTTCTAACTTGGACCTCTATGAAAGAGGGAATTCCAGATAAGGAATTTTACAACTATTTAAGAATAAAATACTCCCTC
This sequence comes from Spea multiplicata, assembly GCA_009364415.1. Taxonomy (NCBI): domain Eukaryota; kingdom Metazoa; phylum Chordata; class Amphibia; order Anura; family Pelobatidae; genus Spea; species Spea multiplicata. The sequence goes on from VKOC01014712.1 coordinate 3,943, forward strand.
CAATCAGTCGGAACAACACGTTCTCCACAACTTGAAAATTTTTTAAATAAACACCATAATTCACGTTTGATCCGTAAAGTCAAGACACTGAAAGAAAATTTAGAAACAGAAGTGTCTCTACCTAATAAAGAAAAGTGGGGAAAAAGACACAAGAGAATCATACTCAACAGAGGATTGGCTACGAGCATATAACGATATTAAGAAAATCTCACATTGCCTTGGCATGCATGAACTATATTATAAAATGGTTCATAGGTGGTATAGGACTCCTATGTTTATCTCTAAATTTAATAAAAACACTACTAGACTCTGTTGGAAATGCGAGGAAAAAGACGGTACTATGTACCACATGTGGTGGGAATGTAGAGAGGTAGCCAATATCGTTGACATTTTGTTTAAGGTTATAAAGAAATTATTAAATCTAGATATAACACCATCTCCCCAAATCTTTCTATTTCATATAGGTTTAACCAATTTACAAAAAACGCAGAAAATCCTATTACTACAATTAGTGTTAGGATGTAAAAAAGTTATAGCTAGGAACTGGAAGAAACCAGGAAAAATCTCATGGGAAGAAGTTTACACACAAATTCAATTCCAATGTCAAATGGAAGAAGGGTATTACATGAGCATAGGAAATAGAAAGAAATATTTGGGGATATGGTTACCATGGATTATCCTTGCACCTTCCATAGCAACAATACGTAATTAGTCAAATAAACCATTTTTTTTTTGCTTAAAAACATATAAACGAGAAAAAAAAGGAAAAAAAAGAGGCCAAAGATGTATGAATGATGGAAGATGGAAAAATGTTAAGTATTTAGCATTTACTTGATTCCTGATTTTCGGCAATAGTATATTTTAAACTAGTTAATACAATATTTGATGATTAGAAATCATTACGATCCATATATTAAAGGCTGTAAGGCCTTATGTAAGATCTACACTTGAAGGTTTTGATTTATAAGTTATATCGATGGAAAACATAACATGCTCTTAACTACAAATATAACTAGAGCTGAAATAAGAAACCATATAAACATAATATATTAAGATTATGTATAATATGTATGTCTTATGTATGTTTTATTTATTTATGTATTTATGTAAACTAATAAACATTATATCTACAAAATGTCTATAGAGGTTTATTTTAAACCTGTTGTGTGTGTGTTTTGCTTTGTGTGCTGCTGAGTTTCTCTGTTTTGCAAACAAGTGGACTCCTCACCTTTGCTGTAACTAATAAAAGATAGAAGGGTTAACATAGTTGGTTTTTATAAGTAGGATCAGACTTAAGGATATGCTTCTTAAAAGTCCAGGACATTGGGTATTGTGTGCAAAAATCTCTTTTGATGTCTAGAAAAAAAATTTCAGATTTCTGAAATTGATCATTGACAGTTATAAGGTAATACAACTTACAATGCAGAATATGTTTCTTATAACTATTTGGTTAAACCTTTAATTCTACTTCCAAGTAAATATGTTTTTGTATTCAATTCCTGTCTAAAAAGAATTACATAGCATTTTGGAATAAATATACATCCTACAAGTCCTGCACTTGAAGCCACTATGGCAAAAATCTCTACGGCCACCATGTTCTTCCCTTTGGTGCTCAGATAGGCCGGGATCATCGCAATCCAAACGCTGCAGAACACCAGCATGCTGAAGGTGATGTACTTGGCCTCATTAAAACTGTCCGGTAATGTCCTGGCTAAAAAAGCTATAATAAAACTAACAGCTGCCAGAAGCCCCATATAACCCAGGACACAGTAGAAGGCGATAACCGAGCCCTCATTACACTGAACGATGATCTTTCCCTGATAAGAGTGCATGTCCAGCTCCTGGAATGGGGGGGAAATGGCCAACCAGGAAATATTAATGATAACTTGAATGGATGAGCAGAGCAGTACTATAGAATTGGAGACTTTCACATTGACCCAGTTTGCCCAGGAGCTGCCGGGTTTCGCGGCTCTGAAAACAATATAGATCATGATTGTTTTGCTTAAAATACAAGACACGGCTAATGAGAAGAGGACTCCAAAAGCTGTTTGGCGCAGCATGCAGGTTACATCCTCAGGACGACCGAGGAACAGAAACACACAGAGAAAGCTCAGCATGATGGAGACCAAGAGGAGGAAGCTGAGGTTCTTGTTATTGGCTTTCACAATTGGGGTATCTCTGAAGACAATGAAGATCAGTAATATTACAACAGTTACAAGACAAAACAGAATTGATGCAAATGATAAAACTGCAGCAACTGCATCCAAATATGATAGAAACTCCACCGATTTTGGAATACACCGATCCCTTTTCTCATTAGACCATTTATCACTTGGGCAAACAATGCAGTTCTCACTGTCTGAAAAATAACACAAAGTAACATTATGCCTCAATATGTAAATTAAACATAAAATATAATATAGTATATAGTTCCCTCCCACTGAGTGTATCCATATTAACTAATGTTAAATTACTTCTTTTTGTTTACATTTCTTAGATTTGAACTGAAAATAACAAAGAAAAATAGCCCCAAATCTAATCGCCCCAATTTTCCTTCGCCTTGTTTTAGATTCAGGAATCATATGCCTATCCCATGCGTGTTTCAAGTCACTTGCTGCACTAACCTCTACCACTTTTGCCAAGAATCTGCTCCACTCATCTCACATGGAAGTAAATATAACGGAGGAGCTCAAAGACCAAACAAGGAACAAAAACAAAACCCCACTATAAGTAGATTTCTTGAGTAAATGTACAGTTCCTAAACCCATTGAAAACAATGCATTTTGAGCCCGTACATGTATGGGCTTTGTCATTAAGGGGTTAAACCTTTACTATTTTTTATGTTTTTAATGGGTTTTTTTTTAGTGCACTGAGGCGCATTTGTGAAAGTGAACCAGCTGTGTGCAGAAGCATGGAGGTTGGAGCTTGTGTAAAAAGGTCTTTCTCATAACCTTGGGGGAGGTTATGCCCAGCTCTAGTCAACCCATGCCTGTCTTGTTTGTCTATTATTGTGATCACTTATAGCTACACCTGCCTCTCCTTGTGGCTCTCAATACCCCCCAACTCCACCCATGGGCGTAGGAACCCCCAGTAACTCATGCAAGGGGGGACCGATAATGAAGAAATCCCCCCAGGGAGGTAGTTAGTGTGAGAGGGCTTAGATAGTGTGAGAAGGGGACAAAGTGGGGATCTGATGGGGGAAAATGCTGCCCCCCAGATTTTTAGGGGTTCCTACGCCCATGGCTCCACCCTCTACCTTACCAGGAGCAGGCTTTCATTCCTACACACCTACTATGAGTAAATTATGTCTATGATTCTATATAATCTATTATACCAGATCTGTTGGATATCTCTCCCTCTGAGCACCGGACACAGTCGTAGCAGCAGATTTGTGTTCCAGGTCTCAGAACTTTTCGATATCCAGGCAAACAGTTCTCTGAACACTGAGACCTTGGAATCTACAAACAGAAAAAAATAGTTCTTGTTTGAGCCACTCTTATAAATTAATAAAGAATAAAGAAGCACAATCACAGAATAATAGATATATCTGCAAAAATATTCTAAATATGAATAAGATGTAATTCCTTTGTTTTGAAAAATACATTAGGAGTAGAACACCATTGGATGATTATATAATTAGAAAATCATTCAACAAGATCAAAATAATTCATTGCCTTAATTCACAAGCCCCTGGTATTCCCTATTCTAATGCATTTATGCAATAACCGTGCAAACAGCAGCATTTGAAAGTGTTCTCCAAGGACAGTATAATAACTGCACATGCAGTGGACATTGTCCATGTGGTGGCTCCACATAAAGTGCAATCATAAACCTGAAGGTGCCGCGAAGATGCGGACGAAGAAGAAAATGCATGAGTGAGAGAGTGAGTGAATGTGGTCCCAGAAATTTTGCGTTGTGCATTGTTTTCGGGGGGGAGGGTCTTGCTTCGGTTTCACATTAAAGCCTCATTAAAGCTCACTGCTGTGTTTTTTTAGGACTGACAGCTTGGATCCATGCTGGCTTTTCCAAGAGACTAGGGCTTTGCAGGATCCAGTCTATGATTCCTATGTGGTCTGCATCAGGCATAGGTGCTGGGCATTAAAACCTGGAGCCTGGCGATCAGAGACTGTTGTGAAAAGAAGAATTTCCTCTATGCTCCCAGGGCAAGGAGATCCCCTAAAAAAGACCTGAGGTAAGTGAGGAAATACCGTATTTGATTATAAGACGACCCCCAAAATCAAAATATTAATTTAGGAAAAAACCAAAAAGCCTGAATATAAGACTACCCTATAGGAAAAAAGCATTACTAGTAAATATTAATTCATGTAAACTATTTTTTCTTATTTAATAAAAGCTATGATTGAGAAAAATATATATTTTTTATTTGCCAACTTGCCCTCCCCAGTTATGCACATCTGCCCCCAGGCTTGCCACTCTGCCCCCAGAAAGCTTATACCCCCCTATTTGCCACTCTGCCTCATGATGTGCTTTTTAACCCTCTATATGCCACTCTGCCTCCAGAAATGTCGTATACACTCCTATATGCCACTGTGCCCCATGATATGCCTTTTAACCCCCTATATGCCCCTCTGCCCCATGATATGCCTTATACCCCTATATGCCACTCTGGCATATAGGGGGTTAAAAAGGCATATCATGGGGCTGAGTGGCATATAGGGGGTTAAAATGCATTTCTGGAGGTATATATATATATACTGCTAACAGCAATCACACTCCTATCAAGCCAAGGCAGCCAGTACATGCTGGAACCTGGGGATGATAGTAGTGTGATTACAGCCTTCCTATGCCATGCTACCACCACCACCCCCCTTACACATCCATGCTATCACACACACACTCATTCACAAACATTTAAATACTCATTCATTCCATTAATCACACATACTTCACACATTAATCACAAAAAGCCTCCCCCACCCCCTTACCTGAACTGCAGATCTCCCACTCGCAGACTTCTGCAGGGGCCCGGCTGTGCGAGCAACTTCTCTGGCCCCGCCCCCAGAGGAAGGGGGGGGCAGAATTATGTGAGGAAGCTGCTAGCTTCCTGCTCTTCTGCTGCAGAAGAGACGCTGCTCGCAACCAAAGCCCGGTAAGCAGCATGGCCCCAGCAGACATTTCTGATGTCTGATTATAAGACAACCTCGATTATAAGACGAGGGGTATTTTTTAGGGCATTTGCTCTGGAAAAAACCTTGTCTTATAATCGAGCAAATACGGTACTTGCCTGGACATTTGTGTGTTGTCTGGGGGAGGTTTTCCAGAGCCTGGCTTAGCGAGGTCTGGCTGGGAGGTCTGGTTAGTGGGTGTTTAGGATGCTCAGTCTTAAGTGTGACGTTTATGGCTCTCATAGCCAGGGTTTTTCACAAGTTAGAACCATTACACCGTCAAAGTGGTTTTGTTTTACCATCTTTAGGATGTATGGTGCTGGTGAGTTTATATTATTTCTGTTGACTTATTTTTAATATACTCTATGCCTGTAAAGTTTATAGAAATGTAGCTTAATTTTAATGTAGGAAAACAAAACCAATAATCCCCCCCTTACCTGGTTGTCTTCGTTCCTCCATATTGCTAAAAGCGAGTCAATGATTAGCTGCTGACCATCTGGAGCCCACTCAGTGAAGTTACCCACATTCTTTTTAAATGCAGACTTATTTGATAAAAACACCCAGTTTGTAATTGTGTAATGGTATGGAAATTCTCCATGTTCATCGTAAAATGTGCGGCCCAACTGAGATGCAATTGTTATCCTTTTTAAATAGCGATGCAACTGTGAAAAATGATTTAGAACAAAACAAGAGGACATTCACAGTCACAATGTAGGAGAGTTTTCTTCTACGTCATTAATCAAGAAAATAGCGGAACTATATGACTGTACACCACAACCGGATCCAGAGATTGTGAATTTAATTGACTTTAAATCTGAGGATGTTGGTCCGGGAGGGCTTGCAATTGACTTCCCTTCCCAGAGAAAGGAAGAAAGTTTTCTGGGTGTAGTGGATGGCACTGCGGTCTCCACTAGCACCCACCCAGCAGAAGAGCTGCCATCGGGGCAGAGTGCCGCTAGCATCTGCCTGCTCCTTTCCCTGTTTCCCGAGCCTGACCACAGCAACCTTGTAAGGTCCAGTCAGGCAGCCCCAGAGACTGTGGTAGTTGATGGGACTGTGGTCTCCACACCTGGGTGCCCGGAATGCTGGGCAGTTCTCGCTTCTCTGCCTTTTGGCTAAGATCAAGTGTAGTCCCTCTTGTGGTGGGGGGGGGATGACACTGGTCCTCTGGCCTTAGGGTTCGGGAAAGCAATGGAACCCGAGGTGGAATTGCCCCGGCAGAAATGCTGGAGTCACCGTGTGTGGTATTGCACGCCACTGCACACGGTGAGCGCACGTTCACACTGGCGGCCTTCCAGCACTACTCTCCCCCATGTACCATCAGGTCTTTACCCCTTTTATTGAATTCACGGCTTTTTGAAATTCACGGCTTGGCCCCCACTATTCTTTGGCACATGATTTTGTAACCACGTTTTGGACACTGTTTTCTTTTTTAGAGGCAGTGAAGCCTGGACTTTGCTGGAGGAGGATTTGGAGCCTTTCGGCCCTTTCCTCTCTTCAAAAAAGCCAGCAAGGAGTCTCACTCTTCGGAGTGAGACTCAAGATCCGACCCTCCCATGGGGGGGGTTGGAATTTGTCCGAGTTCTCCGTGAGGGAACTCTGTATCGTAGTCTGGCTTCTGCTGCCTTGTGCACAGTTGCGGCACCCAGGAGCACGAACCTCGGGCTCCAAAAAGAAAAAGAAAAAAAAGTTGGCCCAGATCCACACTCACCAGCAGAAGCTCTGGCAACAGGACAGAGTGCTGCTGTTCTCTGCCCACCCCTCCCCCTTGTTCCTGAGTCTGACCATGACGCTCCCACAGTGCCTGCTCAGACCACCCCAGCCGAAATACTGGCAACAGGAGAGAGGCACGATGGCCCCTCTCTACCAGCACTGGAGGTTCCCGCAAACCCTATAGGAGAGATTTCTCCTGGTCAGAGTGCAGCTGGCCTCTGCCCTCCGTCATCAGATGTCCCTCCACCAGAGGATGGTACAAAACCAGCACTGGGGGACATGTATACCATACAGGTGGATGAGACTGTGGTTGCCACCTGTGGTCCCCAGAATTGCTGGGCAGCTGGCTCAGATCCCCAACCCTGGGGGCAGATGTGCATAACTGAGGGGGCAGGTTGGCAAATAAAAAGAAATAAAAAACAAAAATTTCTCAATCATAGCTTTTATTAAATATAAAAAAATAGTTTACATGAATTAATAAAGAAATAAAAGTTTCTTGAAAAGAATATCGTGAAGAATAATGTGATCTCTGTTCTGTTCCACTGAATTAAATGGAACTTTTTCATCTAAAATTTTTTGCAGTAGCAAATGTTTTGATTCCAAAATCAAAGGAGGGAGGCTAATATTAGCCTTTTTTAATAAAAAAAAATCTCTGCTGCTATGGACTACTCTTCCAATCATGCTCAGCCGGCATTATGGTGGACACTGGGCTGGCTGAGAATCATAGGAATTTTAGTTCACAGCTTTACTGTTGCTGCACTTCCCATGACGCTCAGCCAGCATCATGGAAGTAGTATGTCTGGCTGAGCCTCATGGGAATTCAATATGTTGGTTATTTTTAATATGCATGACTGTGCTGACAAAAATAAAGCGTGTTTTAAGTGGCGATGAGAGCGCGACATTCTAAAGTGTGATTGCTTGTATTGGTTCCACCAGATTTTTTTTTAAAAAGTGCCCCTCTTTCACATTTTGAAATGTTGGGAGGTATGAGGGGTAAAGGCTGACCAGAATTCATATTCTTAAATAAAGCCTTAGAAATTCTTCCTGTATGTCCGTCAGCGTCTGACACGTGAAGCAGTCTGTATTTCATACATACCTGGTGTTTATAGATGTTTTGGATTGTATTTCCTTTTGCGTTCTCGTTATAAAATAAGTGCATGTCATGTAAAGCTTTAACTAAAGCACTCACTGAAATAAACACCCGGGAAGAAACACCAATGGTCAGATGATTTTTAACAAATAATTTAGGTTTCCCGCTGCAGTTATACAGAGATATTTTATAGATCTCTTCATAAAGCCTATTCTTTTCAGAATTTTCTGATAAACATTTATAATACAATGTCCATATATCTTCGAGAAGCTTGTCTGCTGGACGGTTTGAAGGATGGATATTATCAAAGAAACTTCCGGTATCCGGTAGCGCTAGAGGATGCGGTTCTATGACCAGACTGCCATTCAGGGGTTCTACAAAGTAATCTGTGAGATGTTCATTGGAAGCCCAGGAAGGAGTAAGGATTAATGTTATATCTTTATGTTTGAGACATGGAGTTAAAATGTGAATAATTCTGATGCTGAAAGAGCCACAGAGTATAATAATTCGAGCCGATGACATTAAAACAGCTTCTGACATCATTTTCATATTTTCAGATAGTTCTTGTGATAAACTAATTTTTACAGTGAAGGAAATACAAATTCCATAACTTGTCAGATACACTGTCAGAGCCTGACTCTCTGTCTCTCCGGTGTCATCATCAACCGTGAGAATTCCCACCCAGGTCCATCCGAAATGTTTTAGAATCTTCAATATAATTTTATTATAGACAAGATAATTTTGAACAGAGCGGAAGAAATGCGGATAAACACGTCTATCACTCAGCGCATAGTCTGTCGCTCCATAACTGATCTACAAGATGGAAGAGAAAAGTGTAAACATTCTGCGGTAAAGGTTTCTAATAACAGCTTGGAGTCAGACATGGTTGTGATCTCACCATGAAACTGAATGCTAATGTCAGACAATACATGGAAGACCATTCAGTTTACTCACCTGTGCGTATCCATACACCCCTAGTAACTGTGCTATGGGAATGGTAGTAGTAGAATGGTGATCGCCAATAAATCCAGCCACGTTGTTAGAATTCGCACAAGAGTAATTAGGGACGGTCATGCCGCGGCCAGACAAAATCTGAAGAATGCTTTTCACAGCTTTTCTTTCATCTAAACAGGAGTCATATATATGATAACCCAGGGTAATATTTGGTAAAATGTTTGGGTCGTTGTTCAATGTTTCAATGGCGAAAAGAAAGACCAGTAAATTGATGTAATCTATGGGGCTTGGGCTGTAAAGGTAGAAGAACATAGTCAGAGGTCTGCCAGATAAAAACACTTATTAAGACTTTGTAGGAATACCATGTTACCATCAACTGACAAAGGTTCTAGATTTAAACGAATGGCAAAACAGGTCATAGTTCAGTAGAGAGTACTAGTGTGAGTGCCGTAATTACCCTCACATATTTATTTAATGTAGGGCATGTCTTGCGAAAGGACCTTTGTGAAATATTTTTGTCTCAAGCCCATTCCTAGCCCTGCCTGAGATGGTTGCAAATGTCTGAATACAATGGACAGTGGTGGTCATGGCTGAGTCTGGTCCCACCCAGTACAACATGTGGCCCCTCTTCACAAATTGAAAATGTCTATTTTTTTTAAAAAGACAAATCTACATGTAAAAGACATTAAAAAATTAATCTTATACAGTTTATGAAATATAGGAACCCTTGGGAGGTACATAGTATAGTCCCTCTATTTCTGCTTCCTCCTCAAACTCTCAATCTCTCTTTCTTTTCCTAATGTGTTTTAATTTTCTTGCCAATCCTACATAGTGTCAGTCCTAATGTTTCAAGAGTTGGTTTAATAAAATAAAAAATAGTCAACATTTCGGTTGACCTTTGTAGCCATTATCATGCATTTATCACGTTCTCAAAAGGGGATGTCAGCTCCTTAGTGTAAAACACAATGACCTCTGTTTTACAGATACGTATTTTCTCCAATATCCTCATAATATTTTTTTAAATCTATATGGGTAGATTTACAAAAAGATATTAACTCTCCCAACCAAGTTAATAGCATAAAATTCATAATACTGCAAGAAAAAATAACACATCATACACTGTGTAAAGTTAATTTCACAAAACAGCCTAATAAAAAGTAATAATAAAAAGTCATAAATATGTATATATTTACCTCAAAATAGCACTCAAAAATGTAATGTATGAAAACAGCTGGACGGCAACTGGATTAACTGCTTAACAGAGTCACTTCCCTTAGTTGTTTTGGTCTCTCTATAAAATTAATTTGTTCTGCAGATATTATTTTTATGGTTAGTTGTGGGAACTTACTCAGCACAGACTATTTGGGGAGAAAAATGATCCTGTCCAGAAAAAAAAAAATTCCTCATTTGATTATTCACCGTGAGAACTCCTCCAATTATAAGGTCCCCATCTTTAAAATACTCAAAGTCTTCAAATGGTTTGATGACTTGCAGATGACAGGCCGGTGCTGGGCTCTGGATCTCAGATCTGCAGGGCGTCACACACAGGAGCAACAAACAAACGAGACATTTCAATGGAAGAGACCCAGCGATCAGCATCATGCAGCCCAGTAACCTGTCGTGTGCCAGAGAGTGTCTGCCGGGTTCGGTGGAATCGAGCACCGTGTGGGTCAGTGGCATCTGCTGCATCTGATATCATTGTAATGAACCTGAACATCTCGGCTCTTTTTATACAGTGCGGTCTCATTCATTGCAATGGAGTCTCAATATAGATGCAGGACTTTGTGTTTTGGGATCGCAATTCTATGTTGGTTTTAAATTATAAGAAAACCGCAGAGCGCCGGTAATTGTCTGCATGGACAGAAATATACAAACGCAGACTTTAATGTCTTTAGAGTATTAGTTAGTTTTAGAAGGAAGTTTCATTCATCTGCAGTTTTATTCCCTTTAATAATATTTATCGTTTTCTCAGATGTAAATGTTATTCAGCACTTTTAATTTATCATTGATTTTTCTGCATATGTCATGTTTTTTTTAAATTTAATTCACGGAGGTTTTCTGATTGGATAGGATTTTATTCTATTTGAATTTTAAATAATATGATTTAATAGAGAAATGCACAATTTGTGTTAATGTACCGTTTGTATTCTAGTTATATTCATATTATCCAGCTCTGACATCCACCATTAGCATAGTGAGGAATTTTTTTTATAAAATGTCCGTCACTTCCTTTAATCCCCAGGAAGTAATAACCCACTTCCTGGATTCTCCCTGCATTATATCAGAAGACTGAGCACAAGCCTATAGCGCTAGAGGTTGTTTACTTTGTGAAGCTGTTTCTAGAACTATCTTTGGGCAAAACATCAAACAGCCATCACATACAGCACTTCAGACGTCTTTCAATTAAGACTCAAGTTTGCAATGTAAGCGAATTGATAACTTGAGTTGCTATAAGAATTTAGCAGTTAGGATCGTGTTCTGGGTCTTCTCCAGATGAGTGAAGCTGGAGCCTTTGTACAACTTCTCTGGAAAAAAGACTCACTTGAGATGGCAGTGAATCATAACTGTGCTATGGGAATGGTAGCACCTGATTGGTGATCACTAATAAATCCATCCACCTTATTATCATTCATTATCAGTAATTAGGGACGTTGCGGCCAGTCAAAATCAGTTTTTGAAAACACCTCATATTTTCATTTATTTTGGCTCTTACAGGGTTAAATATGAATGACGCGCATCGCTGTTTCTGGGGGAGTTGCGCCCCAATAGCGTCCAGAAAAAGAGAAACTGCTGAACAAAAGTATATATTTTTTGAAAGATGACATCCCAAAGTATTTTACTTGGGGCATTTTAACACTTTTTATTTAACCATTTTAGTGCCAGTCCGTCCTAAACATTGCAGTAACATTTATTTTTTTCATTTTTAACAAACCCATTCTATCCAAACACAGTATTTCAATATGTTTTACCCTGGTTACATAAAATTGCTGAAACAACTTGTGATTTGTCTTCAGAAACACCCCTCGAGTACAGGAATACCCCATATACATTATTATTATTATTATACCTTATTTATAAAGCGCCAACAGATTCTGCAGCGCTGTACAAGGTAAAAATTTTACAGATAATGACAAATACAAAATGACAAGCAATTGACATACACAAACAAGAGGAATGGAGGGCCCTGCTCCCGTAGGAATTTACGTTCTAGATGGATAAGGGGTGAGAAACAGGAGGTGAGGACTGCGTGGTAGTGAATGATGTTATTGTGGGGCGAGATAAGGGTTGTAAGTGGGTGAGAGAGATGTTTTGATGTTTATGTCAGTGGTCGGCTTCCCTGAAGAGAAAAGTTTTTAGGGAGCGTTTGAAGGAGGGTAGAGTTGGTGAGAGTCGGACAGCATGGGGAAGAGAGTTCCAGAGGGTTGGTATTCTGGAACCCCAGGGTCAGATGCCTGGATATGAATGTCAAATGCCAGGAAATGAATAAGGTCAGAGAGCTTAACTTGTCCCCTATAAAAGCACACAAAGTCTTCTGTATTAGGAAAGTCACAGAAATAAAGGCACTTGTTGGTTGTATAATGTTGGAGCTTCTCTAGAAGAAGGTGCTTTGTTATGGATGGAGGCGCTTCTGCAAGGGGAAGGTAAAAACAGATTGCCTTGCAAGGGAGTAGATAATCAGAACCTGTACTCACAGAGGCTGCTGAGATAGAATGTCCAGGGGAGAGATACAGGGGAACAGGAAAAACACCTAGGACAAACCAACTACTGAAAAGTTGCAGGGGAGGAGGAATAGCCCAATCTCAACTACGAGAATTGGAAAGTTGCCAGGGCTATAAATATTTTTTTACATGGGGATTATGGGTGGAATATTATAGTTACACATGCTAAGGAACATATTTGACCTTTTTTTCTGATAAGAATATGGGAATATTTTTACATGGGGATTATGGGTGGAATATCATGGTTACACATGCTAAATAACACATTTGACCCATTTCTGATAAGAATATGAGTGTAATATTTTTTTTACATGGGGATTATGGGTGGAATATTATAGTTACTCATGCTAAGGAACACATTTGACCCATTTCTGATAAGAATATGGCTATAAATAATTTTTATATATGGGGATTATGGGTGGAATAGTATGGTTACACATGTTTAGTACCTTATTTAACAAGTTTCTGTTAAGAATATGGCTATAATTATTTTTTTACATAGGGATTATGGGCGCAATATCAAGGTTACACATGCTATGGAACATAATTGACCTGTTTCTGATAAGAATATGGGTAAAATCATTTTTCTACATGGGGATTATGGGTGGAATATTATTATCTTCTCTCTCTTTTTTCTCTACTAATGGCCCTGACTATACACCCCACACCTTTCTCACTTTGAACTGGATGACCTCGCCAGAATCTGTATTTTTAAACGGTATTTTAGTTTTCAGTCCTGACACCGCTGACATTTGACATCCAAAGATCCAAAACGCATAGCAAGCATCCCCTGCACAAAGAATTCGGCAACAACAGACGTACTTTTCAGCCATTTTAGGGCTGGTCTGATCACTTATCTGCCTTTTGGCCAAGATCTCATGTCTTATCCTAAGGTCCATGCCTATTGGATGCCATTGGCCGGGGGGAACTCCACTGGCAACCTGTACTATTCTGACCAGCCAATGACATGCAGAAGATGGTGTGATGGGTGGGATCAGTCTGATATGCTAATGCACAGTAGGAATTTCCTATAGGGGAGGCTATTTCAATGCTGTCTGTTCTTGGTCTGAGGAGAAGATCCCATGTTGTTTTTCTCACCTTAATTAATAAGGGTATGCATGCCTAGACCTGGGTGCCCTGGGTCCGCTAGGGGAGGCGATG
>VKOC01014713.1:0-144722 GCA_009364415.1 Spea multiplicata
TGTTTATATTTTGGTCATTGTTAATATGTGGTTGGCTGGTTCGGTGCTTGAGACAACTATCTAAGGTATGGTTGTACTCGTGGTGCACATGCCTCAGGGCGGAAGTGCAGAACACTCCCTGGGCGCCTTGCTCAGGTGATACGTTGGGTGACGTGTGGTTGCTGGGCTTTGGACGCCGGCAGCCTCTACAGGTGACGTGGTTTGATACGCCCTTACCAGCCCTATAGATGTACGGTGTTATATGGTTGGCTTGTAGCCAAAAAATTTGTGGTTTATAACGTTTAAGAAATATGATAATGAGTGTCACGGTTGGGGGATAATACTGGGATTTTGGCCGTGGCCAAATTTATCCAAAATCGAACAATAAAGCAATTTTTAATTACATGCATTGTCTATGTGTCTTATTTGGGGAATGGGGCCGAAGTTGACGATACTAAGGTCATGTGCATTTAAATAAGTAATTACTTATGAGTGAACTGTACAATGTGATCTTCCTACCTGTGAACTCATGAAGTTTTTTTTCAAATCGCTTGAGCTGACGGGGATGGCTGGCACCTTCTGGCTGAGGGAGAATGTAAAGCCAAGTGGCCCCATTTGCCACCGCCCCCCGGTAACTAACATATGCACAGGCATGCATATTTACACACCACACTTACACAAATATAGACATACACATACATACTCATGCTATACACATTCTCACAGTAACACACACTCATGTTAACGCACGCTTACTCTTGTTAACAGATTTACACATACACTCTCATGACACAGATTTACACATACACACAGTTATATGTACACACTGTTGCTAACAAACACACAATCATGATAACATACACACACAATCTTGCTAATCAGGGGTGGTTATGTGCAGTTGCATAGCAACATAGCAATATATGTGTAAAAACAAGAATGACTAAAGTTACATATATTTTTTGGCAGGAATTGTTAGTTACATATAGTCTGGGGAGGGCTGGCACCTTCTGGTCGGGGAGCAAGTAAAGCCAAGTGGCCCTATTGACTCCTTGCCCCCCAACATACACACTGACAAAACATATATACACACACTTATGCAAACATACACACAAAACATACATATCCATGCTAACATACAGCACTCACAGGGGATTGCAATGTGACTTATAAGTGACCCCAGATATGAGTAAATGAAAAGTAAAAAAAGAAAAGAATGGAACGGTGATTCCATGGACCCCCATATATGTATTGTGCCTCCCATGGGGTGTGAAAGAATGGAGGTGAGAGGGTATTTAATTACCCTCTGTCCCAACATGCATGGCTTAGTGAAAGAGGGATTGTGGTTGTTTACCCACTGATTTTATTTTACTATTAAATGTAGTGCTGGGTGTGTGAACTTATGGTACATTTGACAAACACAGTCACGTTAAGTGTTAATGACTGGACTTCCTAGAGAATAGAACCAAAAGATGTATAAAAATCTCTGACATATGATATGTTTTTAAACTCAGTTAAATAAATATATTTAAAGTTTTTTTATTTGCATTAGCAATGTACAAATTCTAACAGGTAAAATGTAAAAATAAAATAATCCAATTCCAATATCTGATAATTTCATGTTGTATGTTAAATTATTATATAAATAAGTATGATTTGATACAACATCCTCCTTATCCTGCAAAAAAAAATAGGTTGTGTTGATACACTAAATGAACGAGATTATGGTTAAAATAATAGACATTGCAAAAATGTTTAAATGTCCTTTATGCTTAAATGTAAAAATGCATGTGTCCTTTAGGACCAAAAATAAAGTGGGCTATTATGATAGTAAACAAAAAGTCTTTGGCTGTTATCCTAATCTACTCCTGGCCGTTAAAAGGCAAAGCATATAAACCATGATATTTACAAGTACAATTTATAGCATAACAACTGCGATACCAAAAAGGGATACATTTCAAATATTTAAATCTGATAACAGAAAGCATCTGAACAAATTTAAAAGGAGTAGTTCTGGTGAGCAGTGTTAAATGAGGAGCAGTATAAAATATTCCTTTGGCCTCCACTACTACGATTGTTTCAAGTGGAAAACTTTGCATAAGCTTGGCTTTTATATAACTGTATTACTAAATTACTTTCTAACATTGACACATTGGATATCTATTAATGGTGCCAGATAAAAAAAATATATTTTATCCATTATTATGGACACTGCATTTTTAATATTACTGAAAGGGACGGAGCCTAAAGTATGCCAAGTTATGTGGGGCTGCTTGATACTGCAGCATTGAGCTCCAGGGTATTTGGTACAGATGCCAGGTGTCTGCAGCTCATTGACCAGCAGTAAGCCAATGCACTGTGCATAGGCAGTATTTATTATACTGGTAGAAATTATTGAACTTATACAGCACAAGTAAAATGTACCATCATCCTTCTCTTTAAGTGACTCAATCTAAGGAATTTTAGAAACATTTTCTTAATAGCCTAAATATACGGTAATTATAAATACCGGTACTTATCAAACGCAGGCCCCAACATGTGATGTGGAAATACTGCTTGCATCAATCGTCTGCTTTAAATCAGTCACTGTTACACCTAATGACTATGCAAAGATATATTAAACTGATAACGTCTGTCTAATAAAAAGAAATATGTATTTAACCACAACAATGAAAAAGACTGATGCCAGTCCCAAAACCATCCTTAGACATTTTTATTACACACATACTTGTGTAACGGCCAGTGAATGCTATGTGTTTCAACGATAGATCAGGGATATGAATAATTTTATTTGAATGTATGTAACCCAGTGCAGTTATTTTGTCTAATAACATTACAGCTGGGTTGTCATGGAGACTGACCTTGCCCTCCAGCACCAGGTTACTTGTCTCCTCTGAACCAATCAGTATCTCTATGGGACATATGTCAGTTTGGGAAATGTTTCTCAGCCTATCAGAGGAGAGGGTCTAGGAAGAAACTTCTGGAAGAGCAGAGCTAAGCAGGGGAGTGAAGAAGGAAGAGAGACAGACTGCCCTCCCTGTAAGCAGGCCTGAAGTAAACCTGTTGCCTTTAGTGTGTGTACTGCTGACATCCATGGTGTTGTATGTTCCTGAGTGAGTGTGACAGACTGCAAGTACCCAGAGCGTCCAAGTCCTGCATCCTGTACCAGTGAGGTGACAGCAGAGCTGCAGACAGACATCTGTGTGGGAAGACAGTTATCATTCTCAGCCAGGAGGTTAAAGGGGCAGCATCCCAGAGCTGCCTGAAGACATTAAGGAGAGGTACTTCACTAATAAATATCTATCAACATAAATATATCCTTGTCTCCCCGGGTAGCGCTACCTGCATCAAGGGCCCCAACAGTGCACCAACACTGGGACATCTGGGTGGGAAGGACACCTACATTTGGGGTGGGGAGCGGCTGTTGGCAGTTATCTGTGTTATATATATATATATTCTCAGGACTGTGCACCCACTGCTAGAACTGAACTGCATAGGCACAGCAGCTGGGTCCTTATATTATAATACCTGTTTATTTTAATATATTCTATAAATAATTAGCATTTCAGTTGTGTGTGTTATTTTCTTGTGTGAAAGGGGCCATTTCTCAGTGGGTGGGTTCCCCTACTCAACATAGTACAAATCACTGAGTGGAGGCACTGCATAAAGAAAGAAGATGTCCCGATCTCCCAGCAATTGCGGAGGCTCAGGTTTCCTGTCACCAGCGTCACTGAAATATGTAACTACCAGCCTGGCAGCAGAGCAAGGTAAAAAAAAGGGTTACATGTAAAAGGAAAGCTTATGCGACAACTTGACCTTAACTGACGACAGAAGGGGCAAAGCCAGCAATGGTTAGTTAGTTAGTTAGATGTTAGGAACAAATAGCTGGAAACCTAAGGTGTTTTAGAAAGATAGAATACATATTTGAGTATAGTTTAAAAAACATGTTCATTTTTTCTAGCTGGGAAATTACCAGTACTTTTAGCTATGAAGTTGAAATAACCAGATACTCCAACTCTGCAAGAGGTACTATTTCAGTTAGAACAACACAGAATATATGAACAAATGCCTTACAAGTTTGAACAACTTACCCCTCGTTACACAAACCTATGGCCTCCTTGGCTACAAAAACAGAACACTTATACCTGATCTACTTAGGTACTTATTATTTTGATACACTGGTAGACGTGCCTGAGACCCTGCTAAATTGACTGACTCTTACATTAATGCAACATTTCTCGTCCTATTTTTCTTTTTTTGTTTCGTGCAAAAGCGCCGCGTAAATTGGTGGCACTATATAAATAAACGTTAATAATTTATGAGTAAGGTTACAAAAAGGAAAAAAGAAAAAAAACACCACCCAAAGTCCACTCCAAAACCATGGCTGTCCCTTTCCTGAAATACTTCGGTACATTTTAAAGGCTCATCTCTTATGGGATTTTGTCTGCTTAACATAAGTGACTTTTCTGTTATATTATGATACCAACCATCAGTAACACCCCTCATTTTTTGTAAGAAAAATGTATTTGATATCCTTTCTATGATCTGACAAAGATTATTGTTCTGTTAACCAATATAGCTATGACTATACATGCGTTGTTGGCAATATGCGACTTTGTATTTGCCTAATATCTTTTTTCCTTCTTTTCTATGTTGATAGCATATATAATTCTTTACAATGTCATTTCGGTTTATGTTATTCTGTGAATATTTGGTGTTTACTGATTATAATAATCAGAGGCATAACTAGAAACACAGGGCCCTGGTACGAAAACTGCCTCGGGCCCACCTACTTCAACAGCTAATCTGTGCCATCATTGCCCTCCCACTACTAGTCTGTGTCTTGTTTGCCCCTTGTCCCCTTTCCAACATACAGCATATGTAAACACACAAATTACACACACTACATCTATTCCCACTTACACATCCATGCACACACACAAAATTACACACCCATGCTCACACACCCATGCTTCCACACACTCAAGTACACATGTATACATAAATATATATAGAAACAAACATACATATATCCCACCTCCTGTCCCCACTTAACCTCTCGCCGCACCTGCAGCTTTCTGTCTGGCTGCTTGCGCACAGTGTGCATGCAGCCTCGGTTTACTCGCTGGGTCACGTGACCCCCATACTCTCCTGTCTCTCCGTGCCGGTTCAAAATAATTTAGAAAGGGCCCTTCAGACCTGGAGGCATGGGCCGCATCACAGCTGTGACCGCTGCAACCCTTGTAGTTATGCCAGTGATGACCATATATGACAAAAATTAAACTTTAAATTAAAAAAATATATATGTTAATAAGCCAAAGCAAAGGCTACATGAAATTGGTTTGTGCTAGCCTTGAACAAATAAATAAATAAAACACAGAGAAAGTGCCAAAATATTCCCATACTGTATATTGACCACACGATATCTATTAACAAAGCGCCACAATTTTAATCACATGCTAATTTACATTTATTTCTATAGCGCCATAGATTCTGCAACACTGTAACCATAGAGAACTTTACTAACTTAGAATCTGCAATATCATTTATTTATTTATTTATTTATTCTACCTACCTACATTTGCACACCTAGTTTACCCGAATCTGACGGGACAGGACTGGGGAAAAAATAGGACTGTCCCAGAAAAGTAGGGGCTGTTGGCAAGTATGCGGATGGAAGAATCTGGGAAAAAAACTTAAAAATAACAGACTTATAGGGTTAATGTACGGTTAAGTTTAAGAATAGTAGTAGTACACTGGTTTGGTTAAAGAGCCATTATTAATAAATAATATCTAATTTTAAATGTAATGGGTATTAAAAATAAGGAGTGCACTACTTATATTCATTTTTATTATATTATTAAAGTTGTTTTTTTATTTATTTTTACCTACATTTGCATACTTACCCACAAGGGTATACTTACTTACCAAAGTTGACAGGATGCAAACAACAGGACTGTAGAGAAATTTGGAACCGTTGCAAGGTATTTGTTGGAAGAAAGAGGGCCAGAAAATATTATCTTAGGGTTATAGGGTGAAGTGTAAGTTTTAGCGTTAATTGTAGGCTAGTGAGTGTAGAAGTAAAGGCCAGGGCAAGAAAACAGGAAAGATCTTTGTGAATGGTGTAAATGTGTAGGTTATGTTTGGTTGGTTGTGAATCAGATGGAAAAAATTGAATGAAAGGAAGGAAAAGGCAAGATTTGCAAAGGAAAAGTAGATAATCGAAAAATGGAAAGGGTGAAGGAGTGGGCAATTGGCGACCCACTCACCTGTTTCACCCCAGGGCAAAGTGTCCAAACACTGTTAGTCCATGACTTCCAGAGCTCAGACACTAGGCCCGGTGGAGGCAGCCAGGAAACGAAATGGCAGGGAAGAGACGCTGGCACCACCACCAGAAGCATTCTAAATGGAAAAGGTGAATGAGTGGGCAATTGGCGACCCACTCACCTATTTCTTTTTTTTTTTGTAAATCAGAAGTTTATTGGTTTTTAAAACATTTTATACACAAAGTGAGAAGGGGAAACAAAAACAGAATGGGGAAGGAAGACAAAAACAAAATCAAAATCAAATATGGACAGCGCATGACCGCAAGAGCACGTCACGACACCCTGACGCAGCAGGGCTAAACACAGTGACATATCCCAAGCAGTAGAAACATGACAGGAAACAGAGACCCCAACAAAGGAATCCCAGGACCCCAGCCTAATTACGGCAGCAGAAGTTGGGTGGAGGGGCCCAGAAAGAACTGGGACCAGTAGAACCAGGTCTGTCTATGGCGCTCACCCTGTCTATCAGAACGGGCCACCAGCTCCTCCAAAGCGCGCACCCTTTCCACCCGTAGAATCCATTCCCTAAACGAGGGTGGGGTGACAGAAGCCCAATGTAAGGGAATCAAGGCTTTAGCCTCGTCTAGCAAGTGTCGGAGCACGGACTTCCTATACACCGTAACAGGCGTGGTGGTATGATGGAGCAAATAACTGGCAGGATGAAAAGGGGGCGGAGAGTCAGTGAAACGCGGGAGGACAGCCTCGATAGCTTTCCAGAAAGGAACAATAAGGGGGCACTCCCACCAGATATGAAGGATCGACCCCACTGACAAGCCACACCTCCAGCACAACTCCGAGTGGTCAGGGAACATGCTATGCAGGCGAGAGGGCGTACGGTACCAGCGCGTAAGTAACTTATAGGAGAGCTCCTGAGACCTGGTACTAAGGGAGCAACCATGCGTTAAGGAGAAAATCTTCCCCCACTGCGCTGCTGAGAGGGACACCTCGAGATCCGATTCCCATTTCCCCACATAGGCCGGCAAATCCCCCTCCCCCACGCTCAAGAGCAGCCGATAAAGCAGGGAGATCCCATGAGGAGGAAGAACCTCTCTCAAGTGCAGTGATTCAAAAGGCGTGGGGTCCCTGATAAGGTGGTGTTTCTGAGGGATAGACATAACATAAGCCCTGAGTTGCAAATATTGCAGAGTCTGCAGCGCAGTCGGGGCAGCGCCCCCAACAATGGCAGACAGGGAACGGAGTCGCGTCCCTTCCATATAGGACCCCAATGTCGGCGCATCTCCCGGAGCCGATACCAGAAACGAGCCTCCCGACACACCCGGGGGAAAATCAGGATTATACTTCAACGGCGTCTGCGGCGACGGATAGGTAAGTAACCGGGATGTACGGGAAACAGAATGGAGAACCGCCAGAGTAGCCAAAAGGAAGGGGTGACCCCCCCGTCTGCCTCCTAGCCACAGACGGCTCAAGCCACAAAAGCACCTGTATTGGCACTGAAGCAGCGTCGGCCTCCAGAGCCACCCACAACTTATGGGCCGGGCGGTAGGTCCACTCCAGGGAACGCAACAGATGGCAAGCAAAGTAATAATTGCGAACACAGGGAAGGCCCAGACCTCCCGCGGCTTTAGGTTTCTGCAACAAGGCCAGAGCCAACCTCGGAGCCCGCCCCGCCCAGATAAAGGAGAGAAACAGCGCCCGCAAGGAGGAAAAGAAAGCACGCGGCAAAGCAATCGGTAAGGCTTGGAGCAAATACAGCACCCTGGGGAGGATGTTCATTTTAAGAGCGTTCACCCTACCCACCCAGGAAACAAACAGAGAACCCCAAGACCGAAGATCCTTCCGGATCGCATCAAGCAGAGGGGGAAAGTTAAATTTATATAAGAGGGAGACATCATCCGCCAACCAGACCCCTAAGTGCCGCAATTTACCCACACACCACCGGAAAGGGAAGGAGGAAGCCAACGCCTCCACTTCAGTCGCAGGAAGGGAGATATTCAAAATTTCAGATTTGGACAAGTTAATTTTCAAATTAGAAAGACAGCCGTACTTCTTGAACTCATCCATCAGCACAGGTAAGGACACACGTGGGTTCACAAGGGTGAATAACATATCATCCGCAAAAGCCACCACCTTATGATGCAAGCCCCCACCCACCACACCGGTAACGTCCGGATTAACTCGAACAGCCTCCAAAAGAGGCTCCAGAGAGAGGACAAAGAGCATAGGGGACAACGGGCAACCCTGCCTAGTGCCATTAGATATAGGGAACTGGTCCGAAAGGGCCCCATTAATACGCAGCCTAGCCGACGGGCAAGTATAGAGCGCGGAAACCCAGCCCAGCATATGCGGGCCAAAGCCCACCGCCCCAACACCTCAAGCATAAAAGTCCAATCAAGCCGATCGAAGGCCTTCTCGGCATCCGTAGATAATAAAATAGCCTTGGCGTCCGACCGCTTAATCAAGTCGATCAAGTTCACCGCCCTCAAGGTCCCGTCCCTACACTCCCTGCCAGGCACAAACCCCGACTGGTCAGGATGTATCAAACCAGGGAGGAAGCGCCCAAGACGCATAGCGAGAACCTTGGAGAATAGCTTCAGATCCACATTGAGAAGGGAAATAGGCCTATAACTCCCACAAAGCTCCGGGTCCCGACCGTCTTTCGGGATCACAGAGATCGTAGCGGCCAGAGTGTGGGGGTGGAAGCCCGCACTGTCCAGAATGGAGTTAAACACAGCTACCAACCGGGGACCAAGAACATCAAAAAAACCTTATAATAACTCAAAGACAAACCATCCGGGCCCGGGCACTTCCCCGGCTTAGAGGACTTGAGCGCGTAAGCCAATTCCTCACTGGAGATCGGGGCCTCCAGGAGCTCAGAGTCGGCAGGGGACAAATGGCGCGGCAAATAACGCGATAGATACTGGCGAATAGCCAGTCTATGGCTCTCAAGCGCCTCAGGGGCGTCGTGCGTGGGGGAACGATTATACAGGGAGGAATAGAAAGCAACAAATTCCTTCGCTATAGCTGATGGGAGATAGCGCAGGCGACCACCCGGGGAGCGAATTCTGGGTATATAGGATAGTTGCCTCCTCCGACGCAAGGCGCGAGCCAAGTACTTCCCAGGCTTATCTCCATGCTCGTAAAAGATGGCCTTAAGCCTATCATAATGCCTCTGGAATTGACTATGAAGGATATCGGCGAGTTCCGCCCGAAGCACAAGCAAACGGTTAAAGTCGCTATCACGCAAAGAATCCTTATGAACTGTCTCCAAGGCTGCTATCTGCACAGTAAGATCACTAAGCTTCTGAGCATAGGCCCTCTTCCTCTCAGCACCCATCTGGACAAACCGGCCACGCACCACACATTTGTGAGCCTCCCAAACCGTAGGAAGGGGCACATCCGGGGTGACATTGGTCAAAAAATAGTCGCGGAGAGCCGTGGCAATCGAGTCCCGCACCCCCTCATCAGACAGCAAAGACTCATTCAACCGCCACGAAGTCTGAGTAGGACGGGTCAACGGGGATGCAAGGGTCAGCGTCAGAGGGGCATGGTCCGACCATGTAATGGAACCATAGCTGGCCGCCTTCAAAAGGGACAAATGGTAGTGCGTGAGAAAAAGACAATCAATACGGGAGTAACGTTTATGAGGGACGGAGTAAAAGCTATAGTCTTTGTCCGTTGGGTGAAGGGCCCTCCAACAGTCAACCAACTGGTCAGCAGTGAGTAAAGCATGAATTCTCCGCAAAACCCCAGGGGGGGTCTGGGACGCACCCGTGGAGGAGTCCAGTTTAGGGTGGAGAGCCACATTGAGGTCGCCACCAAAAAGCAATAAACCTTCCTGAAAGGTACGGAGCACCCGCAACGTCTTAGAGAGCCACGTATGTTGTTTCACATTAGGGACGTAAACATTAGCGAAGGTATAGGCCTGACCGGCCACCCGCCCCTTGACAAAAATAAATCTACCGCCCGGATCAGCCAGGTGCTCAACATCAGTGAGCGGAAAGTGTCTCGAAAACAAAATCGCCACCCCCTTCGACTTTGACTAAGGGTTGTTACTGAGGAAGGACACAGGATAATCCCGTGACATCAAACTAGGGTATGCCGAGCCCCGAAAATGAGTCTCCTGCACAAAGGCCACCGAGATACGGTGACGCTTCAAATCACGAAGCTTCTCTGGCACATTAAGGCCCTTAACATTAAGGGACAGGACGGCGAGATCAGCTGGCCTACCACTCACCTATTTCACCCCAGAGCAAAGCATCCAAACACTGTCAGTCCATGACATTTGGCAGCGGATTTATAGAGCTGATCTCTGACAGTCGGGGAAGGTCTGCGCGATGGACGCAGACAACCCCCGCTGCTAGCCACACCTTCTTCCTGCTGCAGCGGAAGTTGTCTACGCGAATCGCGTAGACGTCTACATGCTTCCCCAGCTACACACCTGGGACTCAGAAGTACTGGTAAGTTTGGAGGAGGGAGGGAGTGTTAAATGGGGGGCATAAGGCATTTCTGGAGGCAGAGTGCTCTGTGAAATGCCTTTTAATCCCCTTCATGCCACTCTGCCACCTGAAATGCCTTAAACCTCCCTATATGCCACTCTGCCCCATAATATGCCTTTTAACCCCCTAAATGCCAGAGTGGCATATAGGGGTATAAGGCATTTCTGGAGACAGAGTGGCACATAGGGGGTCAAAGGCGTATCATGGGGCACAGTGGCATTTAGAGGGTTAAAAGGCATATCATGGGGCACAGTGGCATATAGGGGGTATAAGGCACTTCTGGGGCAGATGTGCATAACTGGGGGGCAGGTTGGAAAATAGAAGGAAATAAAACCAAAATATTTTTCTCAAGCATAGCTTTTATTAAAAAAATTGTTTAAATGAATTAACATTTACTGGTAAAACTTTTTTCCTATAGGGTCGTCTTATATTCAGGCTTTTTCTTTTTTTCATAAATTAATATTCAGATTTTGGGGGGTCGTCTTATAATCGAGCAAATACGGTAATTAGAAATGTTATTTAACTAAAACAAACCTTTCAATGGTACTTTTTAATGATCCATTGGCTTCTTTTGCAATTTTTAATTAAAAAGGTTCAAAATATAATGGGGTCTATTCACTGAACTCTAATCATCATTGTCTATTAATTACTATGCAAGTTTTTGATATGCCATGGGATGTAAAATGTGTGTAAGTCAACCAAGTGTAGGTCTATGATCTCCTAGCTAATCCTTAACAGATGCAGGATGGGGGAAGAGGGTCTTGGAGACTATTTTTTATTTGTGTATAGCTGTGTAATTTTACATTGAAAATACTTTACTGACATTTTTCCTAAAATTTATTAATTATAAGTTGAGGGAGTCCTCCTTAACTTCTCTCTTCCTAGGTCTCCAGCCTATAATTTAGGAGTGATACCTATTGGGACTCTGAAATCTGCAGGGAAGCCTATCTGCTCTGCTTAGCTCATCCATTTCTGACATCACAGAAGTATACTTGTGCTTGGTTTTAGCAACACTCCTTCATACACCATCTAATACAGAGCAGGGCTTAGTTGCCTAGTTAATTTACTTTCATTGGTTGTTTTTATGGGACAAGGATCATGGAAATCACATTTCTGCTAATTTTTTGTCTCTCTCAACTCTGATGCAGCACTTATTTAGTAATATTTTATAAGGCACCCTAAGTGGTACAGCACCTTTTAAAAATTAATTTATATGTATACCATGGGCCATCATGAGCTATCTTGACTTCCTGTTCTCATCAGCTGTATTATTCATTAAATCATCTCCTCCCTGGTTAGGTAGCCATTGTATGGATGGGTGACGTTAAAAGAACTATATTGTGAAAATGATAAAAAGGGAATGTAGCAAAATAACTAGTAACATCAATATAAAGATTTAAGTTGGCTTAATTTTACAAGCTTTATCTTGCTGGCTTGAGCATGCTCGTTGATATGAAGCACCAAGGAAACACAATATAAGTATTGTCAAAGAGCAACTTAAACACAAAACAATATCAAAAAGGCTGTGATACTTTTTCTAAGATTGAGATTAGACTGATGAAATTTGTTTTGTGCTTTGAAAGGTAAGAGCAAGTTATCTACCCACTTGCTTAGAACATTATAGAGGAAACAGCTTTCAAGAATTGCCGTCGTCATTATTTTTAGCTAGTATGAAAAATACGAGGAAAAAAAAAGATACTAAATGTATTTGACGAGCCTGATGGAATGCATTTTGTGTCAAGCTTTTAAATTTCAATTAGATTTTTCAATGGCATAATATCTGACGTCTGATGGCTGCCAGAAGAAGCAACTGCATTGAAGACCTGTACTTAATGTACCAAAATTGACAATATATTCTTTGGAATGTCTCATAAGCTTTCAGACTAATTTTGTTTCAGAAAAATGTATGTTTATAATTGGAGCTATTTTCTGTAATATACATTAAGTAGCATCTATTCAAAAAAATGGGGATGAAATATAGATGAAATAGTTCTTCCAGTTGTACAAAGGACTGCTAAACCTATTGTTGTATAGAGTAATATGTCCTTGGATTTCCCAAATTACATACATTTACAGGCAGTAGACCAAAGTACAACAGCAAAAAGGCCATGAGTTGCATGTAACGTACTGTTCTCAATGTAAAATAGTAGGGGCTTGAAATTAATAATGTAATAATGCATTTAAATGTAGATAGACATATCTGCTTAAATTGTTTTACATAATTGTTATATTGAAGTTAACTACCGGTACTACAGATAAACTGCCTAAAGTCTGGTTTGATAATTAAGTCCTGGACTAGCCATTTGGCCAAGAACACCACACACTCACTCGATCTGCCACACCAGCCTAGAATCATAATGCGTGGCCAGTTAAATAGGAATAAAAATCAAAAGCCACCGATATTGATACACTGTCTTGTTAAAAATCTAACTTAGTTACTCAATCTGAACTCATGTAACACACTGGGTTTGTTACTGTAATCCTATGTATGGCTCATTATTTACTGATATCAGTGTCGTTGTATCCATCATGTAATGATGTTTGTCGCCCTCTCACACTTGTAATGTACAATCTAAATTAGTATTTAATGACTTGATTATATATGTGTAACTAAAGTTCCTGGAAACTTTACAAGAGTGATATTTGTTCTTATGTCTTAACCTGTACCCAACATTTTTCTAAATACTACATGTACCAATCCAATGTGTTTAGAAACCAGCTCATCAATTGAAATAAATAGTAACAATTAAAATAAACTCTAGTATTAAAGTGATCATGTATTTATTTATTTCTGGGGGGGAAAAAGATCAGTGCAATCTGCATAATTATTTTCAAGAGAATATTGCTTGGTCTTTTCAGCTGGAATTGGATAACTTTTTTAGTGAGCTCAAAATAATAAAAGAACGTAAGTCTATTAAAAGCAGGAACAAGCAAGCAAAAGTCTTTCAAAGGCGCTGTGCATTTAAGTGGCACAATAAAACTGGCAATCACTCACGTCATGCATTCTAATCTGCATTAACAATGAAAACAATAAATAGGAACAATTGGCAATTTAAAGGTTCACACAAAGGGTAGTTGAGTATAAGCATTTTTAATCCAGGAAAAGCAATGCAATTTTTAGACAAATGTATTTGTGAGAAATGATTGCACTGTTACACACTCAGCATCTTCACTAAATGAATACTTAACGAAACATAATTCCTAAGCAGAAAAAGAAAATCAATTGAATTTCTAAAAGGGCCTGGCTATGGGTTAATAAGTAACACGAAGAAAAGGTCAAATACATGTGAACTCACTTTAAGTGACCATTTGACCCTAATTTTTAAGACAGCAATACCTCTGTAACATTCACGCAAGAGTGGACTGTTCTGCATTTTTATTAGGAAAGAGTTATCAAAAGTATCAATTTTGGTAGATTAAACAAACCAGTGTAATGGTGTTTACTATAATTAACAATATATTTAAATTAGAAACCTACTTTAAATCCTCTGGATTAACATATGTTTATTCGTCGCCATAAAATCAAGCCTTCTATTGTTTTTACATGATTGTAAGATCATGTGGAAACTGATTCTTAAAAAATATTATGGAGAATATTTTTTCTTTGTAATAGCACAATAATTTATGTCTAGGTTTGAGGGTTCCCTAATACAGGGGAAATTTGATCCCACACTCTAACTTGTAGAAAATGTGGCCTACTACATAATTGCTACATAATTCCATCTAGCTTAGGTATATATGCTAGTTAAATAAAAGAGAGAAAATTTGTCTCACATTTTGGCTCTGGATCAGACTGATATATAGGTTGGGGGTTTTCCTCTTTAATGACACAATTGAGCTAAAACTCGGGGTCCACCCCAGGTGTAAAAGTTAGTCTAGATGTTGACTTCCTTGCTCATATGTACCTAGAGGGTACAAACAGGACCCTACTAATGAGGCCTATGAAGTGAGGCTGTTGGCTGCCTGGTGCGGAGAAAATGTGCCTCACATTTTGGTTCTGGACTGCCATTATAAATCAGACGAATAAGTCGATGGCGATTTATCCTCTGTAATGGCACAAGTGAGCTAGAACGTGAAGGGACGCAACAAATGGCAACCTATCCCTTTTTGGTTGAGTTTTATCAAGCCAGATTTATATTAGGGCAGGTTAAGACTTTCATAGATATCTAATTTAAGGCAGACTGTGCATTACATCACATGTAATGATGAAAATATATATAAGTTGGGGAGGTAGATCTGTGCCTTTCAATCTAGTTAGTGATTTTTAACTCCCAATAATGCAACAGGCAGGGAATGAAGGATGAGGTCACAAGAGTATTTTTATTACCTTTAACCCGTATTCCATGCGAATGCGAATAGTGGCTAAAGGTGAGGCATGGGATGAGCTCTAGGCCTCCCACAGGATATATATTTGGTACGTTGTATAGTACAAGCATTATTAAACACTCATCTACAGACACCAGATGGCTTGTTTTTCCCTCAGAAGCTCATGGTGCTGCCACAACCACAAGGGATTCTGGGTAGGCACATGCAAATAAGGTCAGCAATTATCACCTTTTGCCTCTATATCCACTTTATACATGGATCCCTTGAGAGTATTTGCCCGCTGTACAAGACAAAACTCGGATAAGAGTTGCAATAGCCAGATCACCACACATTTTTTTTTATTGAAGCCCCGAGGTTTGTTCTTCGTTGTGAAAAAAACAGAAAAAAGTGCCCTTCCCGCAAAGGTTGTGGCCACAGAAATCCTCGTTTGGAGGGGGTGTGTGCTCAGAAGAGCTACCTAGCTCCCCTCCTCACCAGAAAAGTGGGACCTTTAAGGGAAACCCGGCCTCACCATTGCTTTTCAGTGTTCGTATCTGTGCATCAAAATCGGTTTTGTATAAATAAATCTCAAATACAAAAAAATATATCAAAAAGTAAAAACACACGTGGACTGTGAGGAGAAAAAAAACAGTGCAACCATGTGAAAAATTTTTATACAAATGCTCCCAGTCGAAACCCCAGCCTTCCCGGCTGGTGCGTGTGCACCGCACACCAAGCCAGAAGGTTGGGACTTGTGCATACAAAAATAAAAAGTGCATGTAGGGGTCCAAGGTGCTAACCAGCATTTGACACGTGAACCTCACACTTACACCGGTGCACAACACCCAGTCCTGGACCAAGGACCTAAAAACAGCCTCAGCGCTTCATTCCCAGCCCTAAGGCCAGAGGACCAAGCTTTCCCTCTCTCACAGGTACTCACTTGACCTTAACCAATAGGCCAAGAAACCAGATCACCATTCGTGGACAGCTTTTTTTAAATCTATTTTTACACATCTGATTTTACACCAAGCAGGGAGAGAGGCCCAGCTCAATCTAGTTAGACTAGAGAGTTGTGTGCAGTGGCCCGTTCCAAGCCTAAGGATCCACTAATAACAGACCAGACAGGAAAATGCAGCCTGAACAAGTTTTTTGGCCATAATTAGTGATCCAGTTTAACCATAGGAGCCCTGCTGAGCTAAGCTGAAAAGACCTCAGAGGTCCTGCAGTCAGCACATAGCTCACTCTAGGCTCCTTAGATAAAATCCAGCTGCCTCAGACATGCAACTCACACTTTGAGCAGAGCTGAACACCTGGAGTGCATGGACAGCTGCTTCCTCCTTAATAGGACTCATCAGCAGGAGGCTGTAATACTTTAGGCTTGGGGTAGCCAAGAAATACCATTACATAAGTTATGGTGGGTACAGGTGATGGAAACCACTTCCACAATAATTAAGGGGGTAGTAGAAGCATTATTAAACACTCATCTACAGACACCAGACAAGCCAGAAGGCTTGTTTTTTCCTCAGAAATCTCATGATGCTGCTACAACCACAAGGGATTCTGGGTAGGCACATGCAAATAAGGTTAACATTGTATAGCACTTCAAAATATGATAATCTATATAAATCTAATAATACTAATAATAATAATTACTCCATGTTGTCTCCTCTTATACATCTAATTGTGTAGTTCTAAATCATGCTTCCAGAATAGAAAGAGAATGTAGGTTTTGTAGAGAATATGCTACAAAGTAGATACAGTATAATGTTACAGTTAGTTAATATAACACAAGTGTCCAAAAGATGATTAAATTAAGTCTGGCATTTATCCCATCATACAGTTGTTCTTTTCAATGAAGGAATTTCATCTTGTATTTCTAGATTATGCAAATATCCTTTGACTTGAAAGACATGAAATCCTTGGTATCTTATTACGATGCCGGTGAAATGCAAGGTAGCTAAATGATAAGGATGGTTGAGAATCTTATTCTAGTCAGGCCTCCCTTTCCTCATTTCCCCTTTTTACTGTTTTCTCTCTTTTTGCCTATCCCTCTGGGACCGGAGTGATTGATGGCCTAATCCAATAACTGTATTACACTGCCTCAACCAGGGCTCTCTCCCTTATCATTAGCAGTTAGCCTATGGTTAAATTCACAACACATTGCTCGGTACAGCCTCAGAGATTTAAGGGTCTTGCCTTTAAAAAAAAATATTTAACATAAAACTGAAATCTTAACAGTATTGAGAATTCAGCTCTCTGCAAGCCTTGTTTAATTAATATAAAAAAAACTGTACTGAAATAGGAAATATAATTAACTGTTATTGTGATGCGTTGTATGCAGTATTAAGTAGTGTTCTCTAAATATTATTATTTTAATCTTTTTAAAGAAAAAATGGATTTAAAGACAGTTCCAAACGTTTTCTTGATGTCATTACTAGGGAAATACATGCTTCAGTGTATCAGATTGTTTCCAACTATATCGGTGTAGTTCTGACACAAAACAAAAGAGTGCAGTTGTAATCCTTGTGAAAACTACCATTTATAGTGTTCGGGGACACCTTGTAAAAGTCTTTCACATAATTCAGTCTGAGATTAGCTCTACTAAATTTTGGTAACGCTTAGTAACGTACCTTTTGGTAAGTATTTAGGTAAACTATGTACTTGTAGGTTTGGATTTGAGCTCTGGAAATTAAGTTTGGCTAAGTTGCATGTCTTGCTGCCACCCAGCAAATTGAGAGTGAATGCAGACATAATGTGCCCCATGTTATTAACTCGCCTCATGGTAAGTCTCAATTCAAAACGTCTGTCATTGTTAATACGCTTGTGCAATGTGAAATTTGCCTTGCTTTCCAAGTCTGGACTATCCTGTTTTTTGTCATTTTTTTTGTGCATAGAAATGAGAAGAAATCACCACCTGACATCACTCTGCAGGGGAACATTTTGTAAATCTTGTCGCACTTGTGATATATAAAAGGATTGATATTCAGATGCAGCTACATCAAGGTGTTAGTCAACAACAAAATATTTGGTCTACTCCCAAATCAGGATTTACAGTTAAGAGTTTTACCTAATCCTGGTCAAACTAATAGCCAATTACTTTTTCAAGATGTTATATTAGATTATATTGAGTAATGTAGCCCAGGGCGATGGTCATGAGATCATATGTAAACTACAGATGCAAAGGTCTTTGCTTTCAGAGTAATGGGGTTGCCAAGGAACACCACTAAGCAGGGCATGGAAGCTATGGCTTTGATTTAACCACATAGTAAGCCTTTGTGTAGCTCTGCGCATGATGTTGCATGGGCCTGCTTGGTACTCTAGAGGAATTACATATTTTTTTTAACCTAATTTATAATGAGCACTTACTAAAGTAGGAAAGAATAAGTCTTTTTTTTTAGATTATTTTATCCAGAATGTGTTTCATCTAGATGTGATTCTAACAATTGTAGTAACATTTTATTAAGGTATTATTTAATTTAGCTAATCCATTTGTGGCACTTTAAAATGCAAGGTATAAGAAAAGAAAATATCATTATGTTTTCATTTATAGACTACAAATTATAAATGTCTTTACATTTTAATGATTGTGTGACCAGATTGAGTTGCATGTCAATTTGAAATGTCCTACTATTCAAATATTTAATAAATGTGTCAAATTCTAGCAAAGATAATGTACATCTAGCCATCCTTACTGTGATTAGATCATAAGGTTTAAAAAAGCATTATGCATAATATCACCTTGAATAAAGTAAAACACCTTTGACCTTGTCTTGTCATTTAAGGAGAAGAAATCTCCTATGAAGATGGCAGATAGGTCCCTGATGAAAAATTATGCATTTCATAAACTACTTTTCTGCTGAAATGTCAAGCTAAGGAAGTGCATTTGGCATTCCTTGGGAATTGGCATTTCCTTCCATCTTCTTCGATGCTACGAAGCTCTCATGAACAGTGATGACACATCTTGGACAGGTAAGGGGAATTAGCTGTCAAAAATCTATTATTAGGGTTCTGATTTCTTTTACATTGACTATTGATGACACCATATCACGAGATCATGAACATTGTGAAAGGAGAGAAAAATCAAATGTTATGCAAAAATTATTAACTAATTGACCGTGGACCACATATTGACTTAAGTTTGGTGTTTATAAGATAGAGTTTGCTATTTAAATCCAGCAACCAAATTAGTATCATCAAGAAAATATGGAGTACGGAGTGCAGTTGGTTGTATTTATTGTGGAAGTTTTTCACGTATGTAATGCTTAAAAAAAAATATTTCTTAAACTGCAACACAATGATGTATATCACAGAGTAGGTGCATGGCAATCAGCAGAACACTGCACAAGTTAAACTCTCATATTAACTATTTCTTTCTATTGTATTTGAAAATAAATTAACATAACTTGTGTCCACGGAGAGTCAACTAGCTGGAATTGAAAAAAAGAAGTTAACAGCTCATGTGATCATACCTGGAAACTCTCTGGGTTTGATCCAAATCCTCTAGGATCAGGGTCTTGACAGGCCCATTTCCCCTTTAAATGGGGGTATTTCCCACAATGTCAGCGGGAACCCCCCTGACCTCAGCGGGAAAGCCCACAACGTCACCAGGCAGTCCTGGCCGCGTCCTGCAAGGGTAGGCTTCGGGTAGCTGGAGCCCAGGAGTTCCCAGGTATGGATATGATGTGATTTAAGTTAAAAAGTCAAAGCGTTGAGTTTAAAAAATGATATCAATGAAGAAGGTGAAGGACTAGACAGATTTTTTTTGCAAAAGCACTTACTGTACCCATTCATGTACATCACGGAAATATTTAACTTCATTCATTTTAACTATTAATTTCATAGTAAACATAAAGAAAATAATGAGTGATATTACTCTGTGGTCTGTGACCACAAAATACACATAAAAATGATAAAATAAAGGAACCTGGATTCAGTTTTTTTTTTTTTTAAGAAGAAATTTAGTTTATTTTATGTTATAGGTACAGAAGGTGAGTTCCAAAGATACATAAGAAACAAGCGCAACATAGCGGGTTTAAGAGATACATACACGCTGATGAGCCCATAGAAATGTTATACAAAGGCATAAAAACAAAACAGGATTAGCTGTCGACGTCGGGCGCAGCACCATAAAGGAGAGAGTCGACAGAGCCCCGAGACATAATGCATGAGGGCCACTAATACGGAAAATCTGGTGGGTCTAGAACCAGACCCAATACTGACAGTGGAAAACACCTAGAAGGAGAGAAAGAAAGGAGAGTGGGAGGAACAGTCAAGAAAAAGAGAAACAAAGAGAAGAGAGAAAGAAAAAAGGAAAATAAAAAAGAAAAAAAAAGGGAGTGGGGGGAAGACAAGGAGGGGCAAAGCCATCCGGCCACGGCCTACAGAACAAAGCAGAACCACCCACGGCCAGCTCTCTCAAATCCACGAGACGGATGCAACCTGGATTCAGTTTTTAACAAATCAATAAATATTCTGTTATGTGAACACTTTTTGGTTGATAATTAGGATTTGATTTCGCCCGATATTTAACACACAAGCTAACAAAATCTCTTGAATTCAGTGGAAATTTTACTTAAAAACAAAGGTTTTCTTTAGACATTAAAATGCTTACAATCAAAACGAACAGTACACTGTAAAACGAGGGTTCATAAAGGAAACATCACCTACATTCCCTGTGTTAATAATAATGAGGAGTATGGAATCGTTTTTATTTAATTGAATTTTTTTGGTTTCTATAGGTTGTGATCCGAACATGATCTATCGACCTTCAAAAAATAATAGATCAGAATGAGCTGTTTGTATATAATACTACTGTGATATTTCATGTTATTTTTTCATGCGCAATGACCTCCTTGACCCCTCTTATTTTCCTGCTGTCAATGTGGCAGTTTGGAGAAAATAAAATGGAACGACACAGAAACCGTTTAGCACTGAGTGCTCAATACCAAGGACAATAATTCAATGCTTCCATGCATTTGAATTCTAATCTGTTTATCATCACGGTTAAATTGCTTCCTTGGCGTGACTAAGGAAAATCCAATGCTCGTTTACTATTAGTTTATAAACAATGGAACTAAAATTCATATAAACAGGTGTAATTCTTAATTTATCATATGTTGGTTTCAGAATTAATATTTGTACATATCGCAGCCCATGTTTCAATCTAGAACTCTGCTTCATTGTTTCTCAATAAGAGCTTGTGTTACCATAGCACTCAGAGAGAGCAAGATCATTGGTTGAAAGCAAAAAAGGTGCATATAGTTACTCAATAAAATTCACGTTTCATGGGGAAATGTTAAACATTTTATAAACAATTACAAGTACATTATTTGATATAAACCTGAGAAGGTATATTAACCCTATAGTTTCAAAATTATATACTTTACATACACTAGGTTGCCTCTTTAGCATAGGACATAGGACATCTCTTCAACCCAGAACATTGCAGCATCACTTACAAGGCAGTTGTGGTTGTCTAAGCTTATTGCACTTGAAAAAGAGACAGAATGTACATTTTTTTCAGAAAGACAAAGAATGTACATTTTTCTTGCCTGTTGCAGTTTTGTCGTCATGGAAATTTACAGACATGTTGTTATTAATCTCAGTGAGGTGCAGGACGCTAGTTGTGCAGGTAAAACATTGGAATCTCTAGAATACGGATTCCAGAATTTAATGGGAACATGAGATTGGTAAATAAATATACAAATTATTGCCTAACAATAATTTCAAAACTGTGAGGGACTTTAAACATGCATTGGATAAGCATAAAGCAATCCTGAATAGAAGATGAGACCAATAAAAGATACGACTCAAACTCAAATACAATTTGACAGTTTCTGGTATTTATGAGAAAATTAAAGTTTCCCATGCTAAAAGAAAACCACATTGATTATACAATACAAAATAACAAAAGCAGCAGCATGAAAAAGTCTATAAACAGAGCTGGTCATACAATCATCACTTTCCAAATGACCTTGTTCTGATAGAGCACTGCTGTGTTCTACTATTTAGGAAAGGGCAACATCAGAATTGTCACACTCAATATGTTCCATCTGTCACAATTATTAGAAAAGCTCCGACCAGCATTGTGCTTGGAGAATAGAGTATTATGGAGGCATGCTATATGAGATGCTAACATCGACCCCCTGAGGATGCAGCAGACTTATAGGAAGAGTTCTGAACATAAAGGGCAACACCTACCAGACACTCCACCATATGTGGTCCTGCTCCCTCTTCCAACTGAAGGCCAAGGTGTTCCATCTGCTTTTAATCCCATTAGTCCTGAAACAGTGTTAGTTGCTGTAACGCCATCTGCACCACCTGTGAGATAATACATATATATATATATATATATATATATATATATATACCATTTATTACATTATTCCTAGGTTATGCAGTTTACATTTTGGATGTAAATTAGTTAATATGAATAATTTATTAATAGAAAAATAAACAAAAATGCATATTTAACAGTTTAAAATATACTGCCAATAGTAATTAATATGCTCTTATTAGTTGGACTTTTGGTCAAAACTTAAATATTAATTCTAGGTCCTCAAAAAATGTTTTGCTTCATAAGTCATAAAAATGTAATCTGTGACATCAGATGAGATATAAAAAACATAATGGGCTTTTGCGGAAACCTCATTGGTGACTCAAAACACACTTTTTGTATGATTGACAACTGTATGGCCTAGTGGGTCAAATGCTAAACACAACTACACATATCTTATGTGACAAAATAAAGTAGTATTAATACTTGTAATTTTAATGATTCACCTTGCATCACTTTGATTAGCAATGTTAATTAATCCATAATTGTTTTAAAAAAATGGATAGATTTTTTTTACCTTCTTGGGCTGCCATTGCAATTTTCACAACATCTGTGACATTTGGGGTCAGTTTGGCAAAGAAAGGAATTTTGACAGCTTGCCTAACCCATCGACAGATGTTTCGAACCAGTTCTGGATCCTGTTCAAAGAGGTCAGATATGAAATAAAATTAGTAATTTGTCTAATCTGCTGAAAACAGAGCAATAAAAGGAAAAAAGTTAAGATGATTAAAAATAAGATTGTAGCCTCATTAAATCGATAATTGAACTAAGCCTACACAAATCCATTGTGGTGCTAAAATACATTGTTTTTTGACAATTCAAAACTTTAACTGACTGCAAAGAATTCATTGTAATTAAAATAAAAAATATGTTGGTGAAATTGAATACATTTTGAGTAAAAATTATTTTTATGCTAAAGAAACAGTAATACTTTAATATAAATTAAACTTGCATGAAAGGTCTAATGGTTCTTTTTGGTCAAATTTATTTTAATTTATTTATTTTTCATCCGGGCATTTTTTGGTCAGTAACCATGGTTTTATTTCCAGCTGCCTTCTAATTCACTGAAAGCCAAAATAAAAAATTGTCTTTAATTTTAAAGGTGTGAAATTGCTTTTGATTTTGATCTTTTTTCCTTTTCCTGCTTCTGAAATCTTTTTCTGAAATGTAGGATTTGTATAAATAAATGGGTGAAGTTGCATACTAGTAGTTCTTGAATCTCCTCCTTGAATCTGGTATTAGAAACCAAGATGGAGCCATGCAAGTTACAGTAAGTGCATGCATCTCATGCTCAATAGCACCAGTCATATTTGCTATTTATGCATCGGTCCAACTTTAACCATATTGTTCTCCAAAAAAGTTGAAACTGGCATTAACGCTAAATTTCAGCGAAACTCAATGCATTTGAGGCAGTTGCCAACCTATTATCCCAGGTGCTGATGAGCTTGGCCAAAAGTAATTTTCTCTATCATGTACATGAGATTTAGCACATAGCTTATTAAACAAGTCATAAAGGAAATTATCTTTTTATCCTCTTCTAATACTACTCAAAATTTACATTGAAAACACTTAACTGAATTCTGCCATATTTGACTATTTCCATAATTATTTGTCTGATCATATGCCTATGGAAGTCAACACTTTCAATACAATTTTCCGCATGCAACACATTTTTTTGAATGAAACATTTCCTTTGAGAAAGTGATGAACTTTGCTAATATATTATACAACCTCATAGGAATATACACATTAATTCAAGGATAGTGGATATGTGCAGAAAATGTGCCCTTCCAGTAATCAATATCCTGGATAAAAAATATATCCAGATGGACAATTATGCACAGGTACCGAGAGATTTTTAAAATATATCTTAGAACTTTTAATGTTGAGCTTGCAAAGAAAGAACAGAGCAGACCATATTCTATACAGTGAACCTAAATTCAAGAATCTGGCATTTGGTGTTTTGCAGCTGTCATATATATCCCATGTGTGGCCAGCTGGTGTTGGCAGAAATGCTGGTACAGACAAAAGATGAATGCCCAAGGGACATTCAAGATTGGCAGTTACAAGAAAGAAACAGGATGAATAAAGTATTTTAATTCATTAGCTTTGTGACCGTGTTGCCTTTTGAAAATATTTAATAAGTGTCCACAAGCGTACAAGCATTTACAAAACAAAATGCGCGGTCATAGAACAAGAAAAAATCTGCCAGATATGGTATGGCATTTATATGACAAAGTCCAGATAATCCCCTCTTATCTCAATAAGTAGAAAATGTATAGCTGTCACCTTTAGAATAGGTTTATACACAGTGGCATTCTCTGGTCTAGAAGGAGTCCGATTGCCTCTCCCCAAGTGTTCCACAAACATTATTGAGCCACCCATCCTTAAAAGACGGAGAACTGAGATATAACAAACATTTCTAATAGTAAGAGCATACAAAGGTCTACGACAGAGTAGACATTCCTGATGGAACAAGCCTAATGGCTAGTGATTTAAGTAAATTAGAAGAATGGTTGAGAGTGTGGCAGCTGCAGTTTAATGTTAATAAATGTAAAATAAGGTAATGCACTCTGTAAAAATGTTGTTCTGTCAGTGACAACATAAGAGAGGGACTTGGAAGGATTTATTTCTGAGAACTTACAGGTAAGCAGGCAATGCAAAAAAAAGTTGCAAAAGCAACTTGGGTTATATAGGTTATATAGTTGAAGGCACGTTTCACCAGGAAGAGAGGAGTGGTTCTGCACTCTTACAGATCTATAGTTAGCCCCGCACCTTTTATTGTGTACAGCCTTGGACACCCCAGATTCCAGGAGGATATTGACAATATGGAAAGAGTTCAGAGAAGGGCTACTGTCTCTTCATATAAAATATGAGGAAAGACTAAGGGAACTCAATATGTATTGCTTGAAGGAAAGAAGAGAAAGAGGAGATGTGATAAACAA
Source organism: Spea multiplicata (assembly GCA_009364415.1). Lineage (NCBI taxonomy): Eukaryota > Metazoa > Chordata > Amphibia > Anura > Pelobatidae > Spea > Spea multiplicata. The sequence goes on from VKOC01014713.1 coordinate 25,346, forward strand.
TTAAATGCATAACAGCATTTAACAAAGTACAGGAGAGGAGTTTATTTCAAAGGAGCAGAAATGTTAGAACAAGACTTCATAGTCAAAAAACTAGGGGGTCAGAGCAAGTTTTACTTTACTGCGAGGGAGGTACATAAATGCAATAACCTCCCATTGTAAGTGGTAGAGGCGAATACACATGCATGGGATAGCCATAAAGGCAAGATCAATTACTGATTAAGAGTCACACATCAGGATAAACAGCCAGACTAGATGAGCCAACCATACCCCACTTATTAAAACATGTATGATTGGTTAAAAATAATAATAAAACGTAACCAAAAATGTTTGAATCATCACATTGCTAAAAGATAAAAATATAAAAAAATAGATGAAAACACTAAACTAATTTATGTTGAATACTGTAAGATTATTGTTATTATTATTATTATTATTATTATTAAACTACTTAAAGGACAATGTATGACTGTTTATTTTACAATATTAGATATGTAGATTATTAATAAAACAACATTGCTATGTTTTGGATATAATATTTGATTTGTTTTAAATTGGCACGATAAAAGACTAAACATTCTTACTCAACAAAAGAACTACAACGTGAAAAGGTTATGTTTAAACAATTGTGCAAGAGTTTTGTTTCGTAAACCATTTAATGTTTGTCTCTGCGAAAGTAAAGAAATGTTTCACCTGCAACCATAAAATGCATTACATTAAACAATATTTCAGTTTCTTTAGGTCACATAGAGGTTAGCAGCTAGAGGGCATAGGGGTTTGATTAGGTTTGTGTTGTACATGAAAGATTTTAAGGCAGCGCATATAACTCCTTTAATATATGATAGCTGCAGTTACAAATGACTTTCTTTAGTTGCCACGTGGGAAAGCTCTTGGCCCCATTTCTGTAATAAATAGATACAAAATATTGGGCAGGGAATCATATGCCTGTCCACAAGCTATAGAAATCTAAAAACGTTCATCTTATTGTCTACTATTTCATATCTTTTTACAGTTAAGAAATATAAAATACAAATGCATTTTTTCTTTTCATTTAGTGGCAATATATAGGATATTTCGTATCAGAAATTATTGCAAATGTAGTGTGCCATAATACGTGTGTAAATAATGTGTTAGGAAGGAAATTGGTAACAGTTGGGACAATTGTACATTCCATTTGTTTCCATGGCGATTAGTTTACATTTAGAACTGTTGTCAGATTTGCCCTTTATAAATACGGAACATCGTCTTTTCATAACTATGATAATGCCTTAATGATGCTGAGCTCCCAAGTTCAGATGAATGAAATAATGCCTGGGGTATGGAAAATGTGTTCCTGAAAGAATATACGCGTATGAAGCATTTATTAACACAATAGTACAGAAAGATTACATAAGGGTGCTTGGCTATCTGTGCCTGACATCTGTGTAATTGCATTTATGAATACATATGCACGCCTCAAAAACCTGTCCTTAAAAGAAGTTGTTGGCCATAAACCATAGTAAGAGCAATGTCATCTATGCACAATATTAGTAATAAAATGATGGGTCCCACGTTCCTCAAATGAACAGAGAAAATACCACGCATTCAAATGTATAGATGATAAATATTAATATATCTGCACAGGGCACTACAACTCCAACTTTTTGGACTCCAGCACTAAAGGAGTTAAACACACAAGCACACAAGTTTTGCCAACATTAAAGAGGTTACATACAGACACACACTTAGACACACTTAAGTTTTGCACTTCAGTGCAAAAAGGGTTATACATACTCATATTCCACTCCAGCACTAAAGTAATTTGCACACACGGTTATCATTTTGCACTTCAGCACTAAAAGGGTTAGTCTTAAAGATGTTACACACACAAACGCCCTTACCATTTTGCACCTCTCTCCTGACTCCATTTCTTTTCTCTTCAGGCTGCAGTGCTAGAAGTGAGCTACCAAATTACAGTACAGGTGCCTGCTTAACACTGTGAACATCCATAGCCTCTTCCATAACAGGACAATGTATTGTCCCAGAAACAGACACGGGTGACATGGGTGAGGTCCCCTGATTACAGGACTGTCCCGGGTAATGCGGTACACTTGGTCACCCTACCTCATTTATGAAAAACCTGCCTCCAGGAATATATTTTGTCGACTCTTTATAAACAATAGTTTTCCCTTTTTTTTGCCGAGTGTTGAACAACTAGTGGACTCCAGGGAGGCTGAATGACCAACTTTATTGAGCACTTTGGTTTCCTACTATACTGCAAATTGAATTTTTTCATCTTGTGGATGTCATTTTTAGGTATAGTTGGGCAAAGAGTGTGAAATGTTCCTGTATATATTTTTTAATTGTACACTGACCTAGGCCAACTAGACCTAAGGTGACAGGTCCAGAGCGCAGCAGCTACTTTGCCAGTCTCTCTGCTCTCCCCCCCAAAAAATATTTGCACTATGGGATATGTAATATACTGTGAAAATGGACCAAAAATGATTCAGACAAATTTTTCATTCCTGTTCAATTCATTTTTGGACAACAAATTCCGTTTTCTGCTGTTTGGCATAAATTAGGTGGGATTTTTCCATTTGGAGATTTAAATTCATTGTCACTCACTCTCATGCTCTTTCACACTCTCATATACTCTATCACACTCTCATTCACTCACAGTCTAATTCACTCTCTCTCCCTACATTCTCCACTAACCACTTCCATGTCCTAGTTTCTTTTTCTGCAGCTCTGCTTTTTCTCTTGCCTCTGCTTCTAAATGCACAAGTCTATTATATGTTAGGTCATAAAGAAGATATGTCTATACTCCATGTTGGCACAAACATAGTACATCCCTCAATTTAGGCCACATTCTTAACTGTGAATGTTAATATCTGATCTACATTAAGTAAATGTTCAGATTATAGGTGCAACAATAGCTTTTTTGATAAATACATTTGAGGAGAAAGTATGCTTAAATTCAGGGCAATACTGTATTCTCATCTACTGCTACAGTTTAACGTTACAGTTGTATACACTAAATAAACTAATATGTACTGTAGGTAGTTCTAGTAAATTAATTAATGATGCTAGAGCTGTGTTAGTTAAACATTCTGCATCAACTCCTTTGGAAAAAAGTTAACTTGACTTATGCATTTAATGCTGATATAATTACATCGAAAATGTCAGCTACTGCTGACCCCTTTTTTCCAGCTTTTTATTTTAAGGAAGAGAGCTGTTTTACAAAATGAGCGCACAGGGTAGCACCAATTATTACCACTTGTCTTGAGAGCTTCAGCAATCCTTGCTAAATTCAGTACAGAATAGATTTAGTACGTTTGCATGAGACAATTATTTTTTTTGCCTCCAGTAATACTTTCTTGTAATATATTAGGTCATTAGTTCACCTAAATACAAAGAAATATAAAAACATGTCTAAAACAGAAAAGAACAGACAACGCACACAATCAAATACAAACAATTAACAAATTAGTGCTTTGGACTGCAGTCCAAAATATACCATTGGGACCATGGGCAAATTCTATGGCCTTTAATACCTTAAAACAAGTTAGATGAAGTTTATATCTGAATAGGTTATCACAAATTATTTTTAAAACAAAAATCTCAATTATTTAAAATATAATGCTCATTTTATTCCATATATGAAAATATCATAATATTAATATTCAGACTGTACAAAATATTGGTAAGTTAATTCATAACTTATGAATTTCTTAACATGGATACTGTAAGTACAATCTTCTGGTTTTCCATAAATGTTGATCTTTGGGATGCCCTTCCTAAGGAAGTAAATTGCAGGCAAAACATCTGATCTGAATCTGATCTTGGCAGCACTAAAGCATCTCAACAAACACTGAAAGATACTGTCTTTAGCAAACTGGTATTTGCTGCTGTGGTCTAACAATCTCCAAGGAAGTATATCATAACCATTTGGGAGGGCAAGGAAAGGCACCTAAAGGGCAGCTAATTGTATGTTGTAAGTTGTATGTCCCCAGGACCTGCTGTTATCAAGAAAAAAACAGGACAATGAATGCATGTAATAAACCCCTCATAAGAGGCACCACTACTATCTTTCCTTTTCCTTACCACCCAATGCCAAGTAGGATGGAAGTGAATAGTAATGAAACCTCGGGGCACTTAGAGCCTGCTTATGATTTCCCTTGTACCTCATCCTGTGCCTAGTGAGGTGGGATAGTTAATGCACATTTTGGGTAGGCATTTTTTTCCATTCTAATGTCCAGTTTCTTTTGGGTACCGGCAGGATGATATTAAAACAGCATTCATCAAGACATTAAGATAATTTTTAATCCAAAGAAAGGGACCAGTTTCAAAAAATAGTAAATATGACAAAAAAAATAAAAATGCAGTAGTAAATATGCATGCGTGACATATGGAGACACAACTCATTTTCTTTCTTTCATAAGTGCCAGAACATCTGGCATAACTCATATTGCCTTGCATGCAGATTTGTATTGCAATTTGTTAAAGTTCTTGGGTTTAAGTGTTATTTGATTGTATATTGGTGGGACATCATGTCCATCCTCACTAGAGACTCGAGAGAAAACAAGAGCAAAAAGATAAAAATCCACATGCACATAGATAATACTGGACAGGATAGGGATGAAGACCTCGTTTTAATGCTCCCCTACCAATTTGTTTTGCCACTCTTATCATTCACCTTCATTTTATGTATTTAAAATACATAAAATATATATTATATTTATTATTAGAAATACATCATAGCGTTTTATAAAATAAGCATGGTCTATAACAAATCTAGAACTGGCTATACACAGAATGGTATTTGCCACAGTGTCTCCTAATTTAATATCAATACTCACTACTCACTTTGCCATGTTGAGTTTCTCAATGAATGACAGCTTGATTGTTTTGTGCAACACTGTCTAAAACCAGGTTTCTTTTTGTCAACACCTTTAATTGTTATTGATGTTATCATTAAAGCTTAGAGACCTCCTTCAGCAGTTAGTCCACCTGAAATAACTGAAGAGTAGTACTTTCCTGTTTAACTATTTGATGGTTCTAGAAAACTGCAAGGCATCAGATATTAATAAATATTGATATAGACTATACAGAGCTTGACTAACATAAATATTAATTTTCCTTCATTATCGATTCATTTTTTTTTCCAGTGGCATCTATCCTAACTAAGAAAAATCTAGTTTAAGCAACTAATGTACTTTAGAGTGCATACATTGTGCACCTTGGGTTGAATTAGTTCAGCCCATTCTCCTTGGGAGACTACTTAGTTTGGGCACGGCAAGCAAAATTGATTTGAACAAAATGTTTGTTTTTTCCACGTTTGTTTTCGGACAACAAATTTCATTTTCCAACCATGTAATATTTTTTTTTTAAAAAAAGAGCAAGGAAGGAGACTGAGCAGCAGCAGCAGAGGCAGGACAAGGCAGGGCACAGGGCAGAGAGTGGCAGGCAGACACGTCCAGTCCCAAAACTGCCTCCTTTCCCCATATCAGAAAAAAGAGGAGCTGAACCCCAGAGTAAGGAAGAGCATTAAGGTGCAGATGCAGGACAAGGCACAGGGCAGGCACTGGCAGACAGACACGTCCCGCTACATGACTGAACCCCCATAGTAGAACAAAGAATTGATTCTCCAGAGTAAGGAAGGAGATTGACACAGAGCTACTTTTGCTACTTAGAAGTTAAAATGGTGTCCGATCATCATTATGTCTATGCTTTTCCTTTCTCCTTGTAAATGCTGATTGTCCAGACTGACAAATATAAGGAAAAAACTCCACAGGAGACTTCAATATATATTTTGTTAACATTATGTAAATGTGTTGCATCATCAGCTTTGCTTAACATATCCTGGAAAAACCTACAGCTTTTATGCCTAGCCAGGAGTTATATTCCCCAGTGCTTCAGGGTAGAGTATTTAAAGTAAACATTTTGTACAAACAGGCCTAGTTAAGGAAAACTGGAAATTATTTCATAAAACTTGTAAGTTATAAACCATTGATTAATGGGAACTTCTTACAGGAGGATTTTTTTAATGCACTGTATTAAACGTTCTGTTGGGGATTTTTGCCTCCTATTGGACCAAAGTAGTCCGTTACCTGAGGTCTAATCCTGAGCAGTTGTTTGAGAATAGGCTGCAGTGATGCCGAGTACAAAATGAAGAAAATAAAAGATTTTTTTTTCATACTTAGAAACAGCACAGTCAATATTTAACATTTTACGAAACCTTTACACATATACTTTTTACATTGTGTATTTTAGCTTGCGATCCAGCAAGCAATGTGAATAAAAAGGGCCTACAAGAATAATGCTGGTATTTTGGAAAATTGCTTACCTTCGTTTGGTTCAAAGGACAAATATTTTTGTTTCTATTAAAACAAGTAGTTTGATCTGTGAATGTTTTTCAGTCAGATGCTAAATTACATTGGAAACAATTTAGACATTAAATGGTGCTCAGGAAATAAATTGTAATACTTAATTCTGCTGCCTTCTTTTGTGCCCATTATGGACTATTAACAAGTTAACAATAACAACAGGATTATAAAAAGCCAAAGTAGATACATATTGTGGAAGACAATCTTTTGTATTTCCAAATGATTATTGGTTGTTGGGGCACTTAATGCTTAGTGAACCTTTGCATTGCAGTCACATCGTTGCCAGCTGCTTTGTATGCAATGACAAATAGTAAAATGAATTATTTCAACTGCTAACTGTCCTGAGTAGTGGAATTTTCTACTGAATATGACACCGTCCTTGTTATCTTACTAAAACACTTGGTTAGACATGACTGCCTGGCTCTGCTGCTTAATGCGACAAAAAAAAAAAAAAAATATCGCATGGTGTCTCTGCTTATAATTTCCCTGAATTTTTATTCCAATCAGTGCTTGCACATCCACAGGTTTAGCATAGTAACTTCTGCTTTGTCTTCTATATATTTCCATTAAAATGTACACAGAGCACTGAGCCAGAAGATTGTGCTAATTAACAAAATACAACACCATATATATATATATGTTTTTTTGGAATACTCCATACAGCACCAAGCTCTAGAAGCGATAGTATATCAGTAGCCGCTAAGTAGTATACTTAACCATTACACCAGCAAGTGGCTTTTGGTTGCTGGCCTCTCGGCCTCCCCATGGACATAAGATACCTGCCTGTTTCTGCCACTTGTTAAGGCAATCAAGGGCCCATCAATACCTGGGTAGACTCCTAGCTCAGAGTTGGAACATTGTGTTCCTGGTCCTGTCTGTAGTCTGTGGAGTACGGTAGTTTTGTTTATCTGGATTTTGACCACTTCAAAGTGCCAAAGCTCTTTAAAGTGCAGTTGTGATAAATAAAGTGCTGTATGGAGTATTCCAAAAGACTTAGTTCTTCACAATCATAGCATTAGAAGCAGGAGTGTGATGAAAATAAAAATGGCTGGGCAAGGTAACAGATACATCTATATATTTTAAAAACATTGAAAAGGATCAAGTTCGTCAAGACTATGGCTTTACCATGCATGACCTCTGTCTCCAAATATCCTTGATACTCTGTTTCTGCTTTTGTTGTACCTATTCAGATTGGAATAATCCATGGTGTCCCCGACATGGTTTCTGCATCTAATTTTCTACATAGATTTTAGGCCTGTTATTTTGAAGTGCTGACTTGTATTTCCGCATGATTGCCACAGATTCACTTTTTTGGGGGGACGGGGGGTTATAGACCCATTTAGTCAAAACCATTTCCACTGGGATGATTCATACATTTTTGTACATTCAAATTTTAAAGTGAATTAGATGGGACAAACGTACACTTTGTGTGGGAAAAGTTTCCTTGAAATGCCTCCTGTTAATGCACAGATTTGGTTGGTTTTAGGTTGAGTTTGAGTTGTTTTAATTCATAAAAACCCATCCAAAAGCCCTTAATTTAGTGAATAGCCCCTTTGGGTACAATTTGAGTTTAAATGTAAACTGCAATGTTTGTCATATCCAGTGTGTTAAATCACTTCTCTTTGGGCAGGTTAATGTTCTGATAAATATTGGACTCTTTTTAGTTGCAAATCAAGTGTTGATAAAATCTAAATTAAATAGAAAATATATATATACAGTAATGTCTTAAAATTCATTTGTAGCTCCCAGTGCTCATCTACAAAATCATGTGCTAAGAAATCTAAAACACTATTTGTTCTGTGCACCATTTAGCACAAAATCACAATGAGCTTCAGCATTTGGTAGAATATTTTGCTTCAGGGAACTTGGATCAACATTAAGATTGAATAAAAACATACTGTTTAAAGTCAGCTAATTCTGCCTCAGCGCTACAAAAACTATTTGCTATAAATATATATATATACATATGTATATATATAGATTAAAGCACATTCCAATTCTTGCTTTATAAAAATGTTTTTTTTATTTTTTGTTATTTTCCACATTTGAAATAAATATATTTTAATAGTTTTAACGTACAGAATTCATTCTTAGTGTATTCTTTCATATGAAACAACTGCTGTAAATGTGCTTACTGAGAAACAAAAGAAAAATACTCTTACTTGTCCACAAGCGAGTCCCATGCCCCTCTCTCCCATTCCATGGGGACAAGAAAGATTTAGTTCCAGAGCATCCGCTCCAGAGGCCTGTGAGATATGAAAATCAGACCATGATTAAGACTACACAAATATATATATATATATTACACAAATGCATAATTAATTTGTCATATGCTTTCTGGAAGGGTTGCCTTTACATTTTGGGGTAGTAAACTTTTGTGATGACATGAAAAATGATGTCGCAGAAGCAGTACAGCCTGTATAGAGGTTAAGTTTTCATTATTACATTTGAGGAATTGGTAAGCCACAATTCTCTAGTTATATATGATTGTGTACTTCAAAATATAAATGTTCACCTGGCAATGTATAATCTACAAAAAAATTAAGTAAAACCACATACTGCTTTTACCTCCTACACAATAGAGAACACAGCTGAACAAATAATTTACATGGAGTTTAAGATATCCTATATTATAATTTACATGGAGTTTTTAGATATCCTATATTATATTTATATTGTATTATATTTGGAATTTTGACTGCACTGTAACATTTTTGCAATTTATTGCTCATACGTGATATTAGTAATCTAAATGCATAATCCACTGCTATAGCCATTATGTTTATATCACCTCTTCTATATAATCGGAGATCATAAAGATCATTTATTTTTTGCTTTATATATTGCTTATGATAAATATTGTGAAAATAACCCATCTACATGGCCCACGGCAAGCGTCCTCCATGCCCCCAAGCTACTGGCACAGACCTCTCCACTAAAGCTTCCTCCACAGTCTATCTGCTGCATATTTCTGAAAACCAGGATGTGAGGAGTGAGACCCCAGGCTGTTCCGGGGGCATTTTGCGTTAAAGGCAGCACTGCCCATCTAGCAGCTTACCCTTGTTCAATGAGCCTGTTAAGTACCGGTAATTAACTAATAATCCACTATTTCTTTCAAAGCATGTCTAGATATGTTTAGCTGTAAGCAATGTTTTTATTTATTTTATGGATGCTCAACTATTCCTTTAAACTATATATCTTTAAGATAAAGTAAATGGTTGTTACTTTTTTACTTAAAATATAAGACTATTTTTTTGCATAAAATATATGTTACAGAAATCCTATCATTTTAGCTCTTTCTAAGCCTGCCAAGTGTTTTATTTAATAAACATAAAATTTTATAGCAAACTCACAAAAAGTGTAAGTTCTAGTAAATTTACCATCCCATTAATTGCTAAAAGTTCAAACCAAATTGATTTAAATGGTGATTTAATTAAGGAGAAAAAGCAGGTCTAAAGTTGTGTGTCTGAGGCTGGTGAATCAAGGAGAGTGTCCTTAACAAGAAAGGGTGCCTTTTATAATCATGTGCAGCTTGATGTGATTTTTTTTAATCTTGTGGCTATTCTCGGTTAACTTTCCCAATATTGAGCAAATATCTATTTGTTTTACATTTACAATGCTCTCTGTCCCAAACTTATGTAGTGCTTTACTCCTCATTCATCACCGATAATACTAACATATCATTACTATACTAACATAACAAAATTCACAGTGGATGTGAAGATCTATCATCAAGTCTCTTTGAGAACCCTATAATCTAGTCGACTACCTATTTTTTGGTACTTATCCAGCCCTTCCTCTTAGACACCTTATAGATTTTATAACTTTATATTGTAATATTGGCCTTGGGATACAATGTTGTCTTTGCTTGATTCTAATTGTTCTTCCAACTCTGATTGTCTGCATCATCAATAGATTGGCTTTCATTCAGCTTGCCTTGACAATGCATAGTTACCCCTACTACCATCATTAACTAAACTTACCTTTACATTTATCTTGGCTCATTAAACACAATGCTGGCTAACTCTTACTAATTGCTCCATTTAGATTTAGGATTAATGCACACATTACAATTGCGTTCAACGTGAAATCATTAAGTACCTATTACGGTCTTGCTCTATTACCATACTGTTATCAGTCATTCATATGTTCAGTTGTTCGTGTGTAACTTAGTTTCATTCACCTCTTTGTGAGCTATGTCTAACTTTTTTAATGGAAAGCACATTAACAAGTTAACCTCAATTCCTGTTTCTAATTACCTAAATGGGCAATACTCATATACATAAATCGTTGGTACTGAAAATCAGTCCCTAAAAAATAAACATGTTTAGAATCATATGTGGTGACTGTACAACCTGAACTATGGTTGTTACAATAAAGGTGACAATCATTATGCAGGACCTTTAGCATATATATCACATTGCTAGAATAGGTAATGATATTTTTTCCAGATACTTGAGACAGTTGTTTGAGGATATGTGCACCCCAATAGGAAGGTTAACAGTATGGTATGATGGGGTTAAGGAAGACAGTTGACACACCATTGTCCAATGTTGGCAGAAGAACACACTCAGCATATGGGTAAAAAACCCTGAAAGGGCTCTTGAAATAGGATAGGATAGAAGGGGGGTATTTTTAAATTCACATGTGACTTCTGAAGATCTTATGGAAGCGTACTTAGCCATATGTATGGTTGGATTAAATAGCACATACAGTATTTTGCAAGGCTGAAACAGAAGTCAACTCTTCTCTTACATTTCCTATCACTATTTTGGGTTATAAAACAAACCACAAACAGGACAAATTAAAATATGCACCTTAAAGTTTTCTGGATATACTCTCCTAGAGGATACTGTCCACCCTCCAAATATGATATCTGCAAAAGCCATGAATTTCTATTTGTGGGTGAAAATGCAGGATTGGTAAGAAGTTGGAGGCACCAGGCTGGGTGTGGATGGAGCACAACTTTAGTAGAGTAGCAAAGCATACGGGGCAGATTTGGTGACTTTCCAGATAAATTACAGGACAAATGTCTGTTCTAGGTTAAAACAATTGATTGCAACACATCTACTCAACTATCACTATTGACACCTCTAGTAAATCAAGTGAAAAGAGAGCAATGGGAATAATTTCAATGGTGATGCATGGTGCCCTAATTCCTAACTACTATGAGATTTGGGAAATGTCCAGCCCTGCTATTCACAGCCATACCTGTGACTAAAGTAAATTATCTATTTCTCAAGCGAATTGTCCAAACCAAAATAAAAGTGTATAATGAGAAAATTTTTAATATTTCTGTATTTCTAGTACCAACAAAGTAATGCAAATAGAACCAAAACCTGGTTCATAGTTTTTTACTGTCATGTTTGAAAAGCATATGTGCAATATTAGCTATTGCTAATTAGCAATTTATTAATCAATGGCTTTTGGCTAATTAAGGATTTTTTGTGTGTCAACAGTCCCCTTCACTATAACTTATGATAAGCTAAGAGTGATAAGAGAAGCATTTAAGATATTTCAGGGCATCAGCATGTTTAAAACTACTGTTAAGACATGCCATAATTTTATTGTTCACAGTGATAGCATCCCGATGACGGCACAATTCAAGCTATAAGAACATCTAGTAAATGAGTCTTAGCCATAACATATATAATCCATTTTGTAAGTGACCTAAACTACCGCTTAATGACCTTACTATGCTTTCAGCTCTTGACCCCTGCTGAGCATAGCCCTTAACATTAAGAATTATTGTTTAATCAATAATATACAATTGACCCACTCCGGTGCAGGACATGTCTGTTGGAAATTGCCTTATATCAAATACGTACCATTGGGTTAAAAATATACTTAAAGCCTATAAACTAATATTAAAGACTACTAAGGAGATCAGTTTGGAATATTCTTGTGCAAATCAAATATCAGGACATTAAGCAGGATTTAGATAGCTGTTTTTTTTAAACACACTACAGTACTGCACAATAAATTGTTAATGCACATCCCCCTCCCCAAATTGACATCCATTAAAGATGAAAAGAACACTAAGCACCTCACCGTTCTAAAAAAAGAGAGCAGACTACATAATATAGTCATTCATCATAGTCAGCTTAAAGTAGTATGCCTCTTGTCAAGCATGGGTTTCACAAAAGATTTCATGGTCAATTAGGTAAATACAGGTAGAAAATGGACCAAGTCCTGAAGATCAGAAAGCCAATTACTGATTATGTTTAATTTTGCCTCCCTAAATCCCAGTAGTGATTTTTTTTTTCTATGGTAGGTTTACGCTGTAAAGCAAAAAAACGATAGTCTGCAGAATGTAGCTGGATGCATTAAAACACTTTGTGAGGCAAAACCAATTAGCAATCCATTACAGTAAGCGTATAGTGGAAGCACAAAATGCACATAGCTGTGCTATTTGATGTTGGTTTAAAATAGCCCTGACAAAATAGAGGGACACCTATAAAATTATGGTGGAAATAGACTAATTTTGTCTGGAAAATACACAGTAAGCGTTTTAATGGGATTTTTTTAGAAATTTAATTTAGATATGAGAAGACTCCTATCCTGACACTAAAGTCAGTGATGATCATGTACCACAAGCAAATAATAAAACACTAGCAAATAATTAAACAAGTGTTAATGGTTAGGTGTGTATTTGAAATAATGTAGATTTCTCTAGCAGTTAAAGAGTAAATGACTATAGATGTCTATACAACTTTAAAGGAGAATAAACCGATGAACCCTCTTGCATCCATGTAACCTTACTGCTTTAAATTGTTGAAAAAAACAATGTAAATGTGTAGGAAAGTCTTATAAATAGGACAAAGCTGATACTTGGGCCACCTTTTTTCCATAGGCTGATGTAGGGGACTGGGGCTTCTTGGTGACTTATGAAGACTTTTAAGGTAAGAAAACCTTGATTATTTTATTGTCATAGTAACTATTGTACCAGATTGTGAAAGTAGATCTAGACTCCCAATATTGTCAATTAGTCATGACCATACATTATTTTTAGGACTGCTGTGGGTGGGTGGGGGTTCATCTTAATAGTACTTTTACCTACTCGAGTGAATACGTTTTTGACGTTTATGATAATTCTCACCAAGTATAATAGTTTGTAAAGTATACTAAATTTCTGTGTGCCAATGCTAACAAGTAAGTGGGAATGGCTGATGCACAATGCATATTTTTTACCTGGGCCATTTTGGAAAGTTCTGTCCAATCATCCTTGTTGTAACTGCACATAATGCTTGCAATAAGGATCTGGAATGTAAGAAAAAAAATTATTATTGCACAAAATATCTAAAGGCACTCTAAATCAAACTACATTACTTCAAGGAAGAGATAGCATGACAGAGGTGGCTTTTGCCTTATTAATTTAGGTTTCTTGAACTTTAAAGGATTTATTGATTTCCAGATGGACCTTGTATTTACAGAAAAAGTCTTAATGTGACCTAATCTCTCGTTTGATGGAACCTTACACAATAATCATTGCAGCAAATCAGATAAAGCCTAATGTACTCATTAAAACATCCAAGACAGACATGTTTGTACAACTTCCATTGAGAAAAGGTACCTGACAGATAAGCTATTTGATAAGCTACTGTTAAGAATTTGAAGCTACTTTAACTATATATATATAAGAAAATATCTATATCATCAATAAATGCAATGTGAGATAAAGAAGTAAGCTGCTGTCCTAAGTGGTGCGGTACAACAGCACACATAAATTAGTTCAGTTATATTCAGTTATATCCAAGGGATGCACACAGGGGCCTAACTAGAAACCACAGGGGCCTGTACATAAATTGCCCCGGGGCCCACCAGCTTCACCAAGCAACACAGTGCCACCTTTGCCCTAAACAGCTTGTGATTGCCACCTTTGCCCCAAACAGCTTGTGTGTGGCACCTTTGGCCTCAAGCAGTTTATCAGTGCCATCCTAACCGCCTGCCTGTGCCATCTTTTCTGTGTCAATGCCACTACTAACTGCGGTGTTATACATTTGTTTCATTGATTGGTTCATTCATAGAGTACTAGGGATCTATTTTTCTCACACTATTATCTTTTTCTCCCTTGTGGATTCCCATATGATACCCTGCTATACTATGGAAGACTTAAGATAGGCAAGAGGCAGTGACTTGTATGTGGGGAAGGGACCAGGGAGATTAGTTAGGAGATATTTAGGGATTTTGTCTTAACTAATAGGCTAGCCTAGTATATATACACGGACACAAAGGAACAAAGATTTGTTGCCACATTTGTTTGTTCATTATTTAGTGATATACATATACATATATATTCATTGAAATTATATATACAGTATCTCGCAAAAGTGAGTACACCCCCCATTTTTGTAAATATTTTATTATATCTTTTCACGTGACAACATTGAAGAAATGACACTCTGCTACAATGTAAAGTTTTGGCAACAAAAGTGAGTACACCCCTAAGTGAGAATGTCCAAATTGGGCCCAATTAGCCATTGTCCCTCCCTGTTGTCATGTGACTTGTTAGTGTTACAAGGTCTCTGGTGTGAATCGGGAGCAGGTGTGTTAAATTTGGTGTTATCGCTCTCACTGATACTGGTCACTGGAAGTTCAACATGGCACCTCATGGCAAAGAACTCTCTGAGGATCTGAAAAAAATAATTGTTGCTCTACATAAAGATGGCCTAGACTATAAGAAGATCCTGACCAAGACCCTGAAACTGAGCTGCAGCACAGTGGGCAAGACCACACAGCTGTTCACAGGACAGGTTCCTCGTGGCCTCGCCATGGTCGACCAAAGAAGTTGAGTACACGTGCTGAGAGGTTATATTCAGAGGTTGTCTTTGGGAAATATACGTATGAGGGCTGCAGAGGTTAAAGGGGTGGGGGGTCAGCCTGTCAGTGCTCAAACCATACACCGCACACTGCATCAAATTGTTCTGCATGTCTGTCATTCCAGAAGGAAGCCTCTTCTAAAGATGATGCACAAGAAAGTCCACAAACAAGCAGACTTTAGCTGAAGACAAGCAGACTAAGGACTTGGATTACTGGAACCATGTCCCTTGGTCCGATGAGACAAATAAACTTCAGATGGTGTCAAGTGTGTGGTGGCAACCAGGTGAGGAGTACAAAGACAAGTGTGTCTTGCCTACAGTCAAGCATGGTGGTGGGAGAGTAATGGTCTGAGCCTGCATTAGTTCTGCTGGCACTGGGGAGCTACAGTTCACCGAGGGAACCATGAATGCCAACATGTACTGTGACATACTGAAGCAGAGCATGATCCCCTCCCTCTGGAGACTGGGCCGCAGGGCAGTATTCCAACATGATAATGACCTCCAAGACGGCCACTGCCTTGCTAAAGAAGCTGAGGGTAAAGGTGATAGACTAGCCAAGCATGTCTCCAGACCTAAACCCTATTGAGCATCTGTGGGGCATCCTCAAATGGAAGGTAGGGGAGCTCAAGGTCTCTAACATCCACTAGCTCCGTAATGTTGTCATGGATGAGTGGAAGAGGACTCCAGTGGCAACCTGTGAAGCTCTGGTAAACTCCATGCCCGAGAGGGTAAAGGCAGTGCTGGAAAATAATGGTGGCCACACAAAATACTGACACTTTGGACCCAATTTGGACATTTCCACTTAGGGGTGTACTCACTTTTGTTGCCAGGGTTTACAAATTACTGCCTGTGTGTTGAGTTATTTTGAGGGTACAGCAAATGTACACTGCTACTACTAGCAAAGTGTCACTTCTTCAGTGTTGTCACTTGAAAAGATATAATAAAATATTTACAAAAATGTGAGGGGTGTACTCAATTTTGTGAGATACTGTATATTCATTGAAATTAAATTATCAAAATGTTTAAATAAGTTCAACTGTGCATTTCAGTTTGTCAACTTGGTTTTGAAATCTGGCCATCATGTGCCCATGTCCTATTTGGGACATATTTAAAGTAGGCCAATTCAATTTACCCCCACCAAACCATATATTTTTTGTAACATCTAAAGAAAGTATATAATTTTTCACTCGTAATAACAATCAATTGGTACTGTATTATACTGGAGAATTAAGGTCACTAAGGCGAGTTCCTCAACTTTTACCCCAGCTCTCCACAATATGACATATAACTGTGAATATTAAAAAAGAATGTTGCGTAAAATATGCATTATCATGAGCCTTTGTGATCTTGGCAAGTGCAAAACTGATCAAAGGCATCTCTTCCGAAATTAAATGCTTACTGGTTTGGAATTGGTGAGCTGATCCTGGCAAGCAGAGCTGTGAAGTGTTAAAACACGCTATTGAGGAGAGGATACAAAGAGAACACCTGAAGATTTTGAATGCGATCAGGAATCTTTTCCCATTTCATTTTATTTTATCACAACGGACTTTTATCCTGATTTCTACCAGGACTAAGTATTTTTCGGGTTTGATTTATTTATTTATTCCCTTTTACTGATTTATTTGCATGTATTTTTATCATTGATGAGATTTTTATTTTCATTTGGTTTTTTGGTAAATTATGTCTATTGAATTGGAGGCTTGCTACTCTACTAGATATATGAGGATTTAGATCGCATATGGTACATATTGACTAATTTATTTACTGACTAATTTATTTCTTCACTTTTTAGTTTTTAGCTCACTAGGCACTTGGTCACTATTTCTTGTCAGTGTTTGTAGTTTTCTATAAACGTTGCGGAGACCATTTGAGTGTGTGTGTGGCCATAATCCACTTCATCCTCCACTGTGGGTAGTGTTATTCCACCATTCTAATTATATGCTTATTCATATAGCTCTATGGTTCAGTAACTGATTATATATGTATATGTGCAAAAGTCCTTTAATCCCACAAATGATAAGCAAGCCAGTTTTCTGATCTTTACTTTAAAGGACAGTACATTAAACAATCAATAGGTTATCAAAGTAAGACTTTCATATATACAAGCAAAAAGACAAGAAAGAAATGTAATGTTCTTACAGGTTAATGTCTCTCAAGATTGAACCTATGGTAATGTGTGTCTGCACTCTTATATAACATATACAGAGAGATAAGAGTCAGGACCTGTGCATGCTACAGACACTGCAACCTCTGTGAAGGGATGTAATAGCATACACAATTCTGCAGTTATTTATCATAAATTAAATACCCGGTAACTGAATAAGTTAGATATTTTTTGAAGAAGATGAATATAAATAACAGGGTACCATGCTACCTAACAAAGTTCAGCTAAGACACATGCATAGCTCAATCAAAGCTTGTTGGTACTAACCAGACTGTAAACAGAACGTGGGTAGAATATTTACCATTGTAAGAAACAGTGGAAATCAAGTCATCAGTTTGTTATTCAAGATATAAGGTACATTTTTTATTAGGCAAAGGCACAAGGATGTCAGAGGTATGCTGCTGTAAATTAGAAGTGGCTGAGTTAGACTTTGTTAGATGATATTCATGAAGCCTAAAATTCCTCTGGGATCACACCAAAGACTATAGAGTCTGGAGTATTGGAAGCTGTCAAACAGTTGTTAGTTTAATTTACAAATTTATTAATTAGAGAAACCCTGTCTGTATTCAAATTCATATTAGCAGACAGAAAACTGTGAAATTTCAAAAGGTAATATGCAAGAAAAACAATTATTAACCTGTATAAAGTTCCAGCTAGTATGACATCATATTAGACATGGACCATTCTATTCCGTGGACCATGGTTAACTGATATATTTTATCTCTATTTGTGTCATCGCCATCCTTATCTGGCCTTATCACTGTATGATATTTTTTTTTAGAATGGAATCACTCCTGCCAATGAATCTACCAAAACCACTGATGGTGCTTGATGTCCGCCATGACAACCTCTACTCTAAGCTGATCGCTCAGCAAGACAGTTTTTTTTCTGTTTTATGTAGTTTAGACATGTTTAGTCATTAAATATTTGTATATTTTTGAAATAATTACAGCATGTAATGTGAAATATATTGGCCTAACACTGATAAGCAGATATGACACTGATTCATTGTTTAAACAGTTTTAGAAGTAATTTTGGAAACAGAATTTACTGTAATACTAAAACTTTTCCTCCACTGTGGTATATAAAAATTGTGACCATACATTTTAGGAGTTGATATGGGAGCATACGTTTTGTGGCAAGCAGTGCTAAAATAAAATAATATGTAATAAACACAAACACATTCTTTTGTCGTCACCATGTAGACCAGTATGCAGATGGGCTACTATAGTGGACAATAATTTGCATATGAAATTACGTTAAATGTGTATATGTGCTTGCATACCTGTTATTTCTTTCTATCTGCTGTTAACTTGTATTCCAGATTCTTAAAATTCGAAACGTAATACATATGCATAAAAAATGATAAACTGAGTATATACTTGAACAAACATGCAGTATTTCAACCACCTCTCAATAGTCTTTTTATCAGTATTTATTACGAAAACTGTAACAAATACAAGTTTTCATATAATATATATATATATATTAATTTTTTGTAAAATGGTTTTGTCTTTGAATTTGCTAATAAAAGCTATTAGACAAAAACTAGAAAATCTTTGTATAATGAGCAACATTTCTAAAAGGAAACATTGTGTGATGACTTAAAAAGTGAGATCTGAGCTATATTTTTTTTAGCAGGAAGGAAGCTGATGCAGGTCACATGGTTCAATGGCAAATAGAAAGTAGACCATTAACATGCATGATTTTTCAAGGTAGTGTCTCTTGACACACACACATCATGTAATAATGGTTAATGATATTGTAAAATAAATGCAATATCCTAGGGTTAATAAATATACATAGTATACAAATAAAATGTGTTAATTATTTTGTGTACTAATGTAATGACATATGGCCCTTATTAAAGAAAAAACAATCAAATTATTTGCAATGACAGAGTTAAAATTACCAATTCTGTTGTGTCTATGTGACCCCCAGGAATTATCTTGTTATCAATTTAATAATCGGACATTGAAGTAAATAATACCATCCGCTGACACCGGTAACACTGTCTCTCTAGGGAAATACATGTCTGTAGGATCTGTCAATCTAGATAGATCTAGACATATTAAACACTGCGCCTTCAGTCTATAAATCTATTCTTTCGGTGCTACCATAATAAGAAAATTCTGCATAGTGATAAAGACCAGCAATTTAGAATAGCTTGACATAACTGACCTGCATTCTTTGCCATTTTCTAAGATTTCCCCCCTGTTTCTTGTATGAATAATTTAATCAAACATTAACCTTTCACCTTTTTTGTTAACTGTGTGGATGAGCTTTGAATATTTAATTCAATTTGAAATCCAATACCCGATGATAATATTGGGAAAGATGGGCTATTTAAAGTTATCTAAGGGCAAGGGTTAAAATTAACTATATAGATTGTAGGTACAAAATGTACAGAGTATTGTATCGCCTTTATAGAGTGGATATCATTATGTGTGTTGCATATTTACTATGTCATAATAGTAAATGTATTTGGCAAAAATATTTTCTTCATGCTTACTAGTCAGAGGTAATAGTTATATTAAATGACTTAATGCACAAAATAGTATTTAAACATTTTAAAAACAGCACAATTTAATTTACATGGAGATTCAAAGTTTTAGTTCATTCATTCATTCTGATATTTACCAGTATATTATACAGGTTTATTTATGAAGAAATCGAGCATATAATGCTTTCTTGTGGAGAAAGTTTGCCAGGGTCTGTTTGCTAAATGGAAATCTGCCGGGCTACATAGGAGGGCATTTCTCTGAGTTGATGTTTAGGACTGAACTTTACAACAGTTGTGAGTTTCTTGGCAAATGATAAAATCATAGAGTGCTAGCAAGGCCAAATATCAACTGCAAGTGTAATTTATAAACTTGGAGTTTAGTGAATTTTGGTCTATGTTGTGTCTCTGACACAGAGTGCCTATTATGAATCTGAGGAGCAAAATCAATCAATTCAGATTCCAGACCTTACTTTTTAATCACTTTAATAGATGGGATAGAAATATTACTGCCAGTGAACATATTTCATAGTTTTTTTTCATTCATTATCAATCTCTGCTTCAAGATACCTGGCCTCAGTAGAAGAATTCAGTATTGTATTGTCCTTGAATATAACTTAATGACACAGTTCAGCTCTTATTGACATCACACCTAGAGACATGTATAGATTCATGCCACAGTAAACCTAACTTTACTTGACAGCTACATAGATTGAGTACACACCGTAATATTCCAAATATCATATTACTTATTATAGTATTATAGTTATATAATAGTACATAATTTATAATAACGGAGCCATGTGCTCTACAAGTAGGTTGTGTTACTAAGACTGGCAGATACGCTTAGGATGTCCAGGGAGGGCTCTATTTATATTAATGTTTGTTAGAAGGCCTCTCATTCATTAACGTGTGGACACTTCAAGAGCAGCATGTGGTTTACAGATTTAATGGCAAATTATTTGTGGATATAGCTCAAAGTCTGGCTTAGTCATTCAAAAATTCTTATGTCAGACAGGTACAAATTACTGTGGCATTCTGCTTTTTTTTAAAGGCTATAGTTTTTTTTATCCCATCAAATGAAGGGATTACACTTTGTTCACATCTGACCTTTCACAAAACTAATTACAAGATACACGTGGAAGCTTACATACCTAACTTTGTTCCATGACAGGAAGAGGTAAAAGAAAAACCCTAGTTGCCATAGTGACCAGTTCCTATATAACCATACAATTTAGCATATGTCTAGTCTATTTGTAGCTTTGTATGTGTGCCCAAAATACATCTCAATCACAACAGACAATAAGTTGTGGACAATGTATCAAACACAATTTAGATATTTTTAAAGGCACTTTTTAAAATTCAGATCACTTTTTAAGTTAAGCTGAGGTCCATCAGCATACCATTTTCAAAATTATATATATATATATATATATAAATATCATAGAATTATTAAAGTTGAGATGATAATATCAGTCATCAAATACAGACATTGGCCACTATTGTTGTAATAGATATTTTATAAATACTGTATTTTGGAAGAAAAAATACAATCTTAAATTTTATCTGGAGCATCAAGATGGTTTATTCACTTTAAAAGGTAAGTATTATTAAATTCTACTTTTACCTCATTAATAATCCATTATGCAGGGTCAACCCTGCAGAGTTCCTCATGTGAGAAGGGCAATATGAACCTAGAAAGGCCCTCTGAACCTAGGTAGTACATAAATGCTTTTATTGCTTTTTAGAGTAGCTATACCATTCTTTTTTGTGCACAGCGCTTTACAACTTTGATAAGTAAACATAACTTACGTGTTTTGGAAAGTCCTTCTTCAGTTCAGTGATGGACTGGCACCAATATGCTGTGGTCTTTTCACTAATGAGCTCTATATTTAGGAAGGATCCTTGTCCTGGGCCATATAAAGGACCTGATGTTGTTCCACGAATAATCCGTGGAGAAACATTTGTCACTATATCCTACAAGAGAACAGAAATTCATTCTTATGAATGTTGGGAAAAAACATGATATCTTGGAATATTAGTACATATAGACAGAAAACAGGAGAAGTATGGCTGAAGGAGAAGTGAAGTAGAAAGAACTGGATTACTGTGCAAGAAAGAGGATGGCACGTGACACTTTGAAACCCCCAGAAAAACAAATACATAAATTTACTTATTCGAATTCATCCATCATGACGTTCCATGTCATGATTTTCTGGGTACATTACATACAACATGATGACATGAAACCTTGGATGCAAAAATTGGAACTTGAAGCATTGTGCATCAATGCTGTCCAGGACCATGTTAAGATTGAAAGATTATGACCAACTTCCATCTGGGCTGAGTAAATGGCTAGGGTGCTTGGAAGCTGTAGACAGGGATTTTCTTATTTCAACATTTTGTAAGGTGCTCAGAAAATGTGTCACCTAAATGCCCTAAATGACTTTGGTTAATTACTGGATTTTGGGGAGAGATTCTCATCTTGCGAATACCGCATCAGATGGCTCTGATAGATTTTGTTATAATTGCTGGTATTAAGTCCATCCTAAAAAACTGGTTGGCAGCAACTCCCCCCAACTATTTCTCGTTTTTGTGCCCAACTTGCTAATTTCTTGCTCCTCTAATGGACTTTAGCATTACATAATAAGGATGCTCTTGGGTAAAAATGTTATGCCATATGGTAACCGTATATATTGACACTTTACCACTCTTAACAGAATAAAATTAGGGGAGTATTTGTTAATTCGGAATGGTATTGCATGAGGAGCCTGTAACATTCTTTCAGATAGTAACAGTTTATTTCTCATGTTAGTGTCAGGTTTCCCTTCTACATTGCAGAAGGGGCATGCAAATTTGATACTTGTCACTCACAATCCTTATGTAAAGGTATCTGGTCTGAGTTATGTGTTTATATATTTTATGTTCTTTCATTTGCTATGTTCAAATGTATATTTCTGGTTAGTATAATCTGCTGCTTCAAGGGTGTTAGGGGGCTCCCTTTTATTGGTTATAGCAGCCAGGGCTGCCTTTCCATTACTGGAATTCCAAAAGTCTGCAGATGTACCATGTCATGTAACGTGGATACTGTTTTGGGTCCCACTGTCTGTCTTGGGCCTTCTTGATCTATCTATTTGTCTTGTGATTTCTTCCAATAAAAAGTTTTTGAAAAAAAAATATAATTTTGCAATTACTATAAGTATGTTTGTATCGAAAATGGCACAAACTACAAAGGTCACTCATAGTCTTTTGAAGCCCTATTTCCATTTTTTTGTAACAATGTTTTCTGGATTGCGTCTATGCCCTCAAAAGCTTTTAACCTATTGTCTTTCTGTATTTTACACCCATTTCAAGAGCTTGGAGCCTTTCCTTTTTTATCTATTTCAGTGAGGAAAATAATGGATATGTAATCTGAAAGCAAGATAAAGAATGAAGAGAATATAGAGTTCCCTTGCAGAAAAAATGGAATTTAAGAAGAGGGGACCACATGTACACTCTGGAGCTTCACGGAACCAACATACATAATACATAAAGGTTATCTAACCGAAGATTAACAATACTCTGTACATAACCATCGTCTGCAACAGTTTATGAGATCTCTAATGATATAGCATGAACCCTATTAGCACTCAGCAATTAAGGTCAATTTACATATTTTAATTAAGAGCCACCCTATATGAAACAATTAAGGTAATAAGCATACTAACTGGATTTCATAACATTTGGACATTTCTTTTCCCACTAGATAGACAGGAAGCCTTCATTTGCATTAATTAGCTCTGATCTGCATATGTTTGATAAAGCATAACCTCACCACATAAGATTATTTATTCCCAAATCTGCCAAATGTCACAATTGCTGAGGATAGAAAGACACTTCCTTCTCACGGACTATAAATTGTATTCTTCATTTACATTTTCAAAATATTTTATTGCCATTCAATGAAGTTTTGCATTTCGACTGAGTTTTAGAGATCAGGTGGTTAAAACATTAAAGTTTTTTGTTTTTAGAAATAACATTACAAATTAGCAGACACATCCGCACAAACCTAGTTTCCTAATCTCTTTATATTGCACATGACATTTCAACATCCTTAGCCCTTAAGGAAATCAATAGGAGTGATAATGACATCTTGGTAAAAGAGGACTTGATTTTGTGTTTATCTCATTGAATGATCCAATGACAAAATGAACTCCATTGTTTTCTTTTGCAATCAGCCCATAAGATTAATGGAATGCTATCTGGTTATAACTTAAAAAGCAAATGCCACATATGGTTTAACCATAATGTTCAGTGTCGGTATTGTCAGAGGTGGTGTCTGTTTTTTGATGTCTAGTATACATGCCTTTAGAAGAATTGTTCCTGAGCTTGCCCAATTATACTGTATCTAATGACATGTCCTGAAGGTTAGCTATATAAATGCTTGTTGTATAGACATAAAATGATTTGCAAACACATTGGCAACTGTGATTTTCTAAAAAGGAGGCTATTTTATACTTCAGTTTTCTAATGGTCCACCTATCCCCTAGACAACTGCATAGCCTCAGGTCCTGAGGATCACTATCTGGGATGCGAGTCAGCTCATGCGCCAACTTTGAGAGCATAGCTGATGTGGCTCAGCACCAGTTTAGCTTGACTATATAATTTCACCAACAGCGCAATTCTATTAGTTTCCCTATACACACAGCATAGGAAAAATGGGTAAAAGGTAGAGAATAGATACATTTCTAGCAAATATTTTAGCCCTATGTAATGTAACTTTGAATTTATTAAGAAAAAAATACTTTGTCCAAGAAAATAAGAAAAATTCAGTAATGTTACAAAGAAGAATATATGTGGGAGTAACAGACAAAGCAGGAGAATGATGGGAGATATGTAGTTGTCAAAATTTAATTATAGAAAACATGTAAAGAAGAACGGCATACATTGGACAATAATTACACACACCTACAGACTTGTCAGTGGGACTCAATAATCTGATCCAAAAGATATGTCAGCCGCAGTCAATCAGATGTAGTGGGAGGATGTAAAATATTTGTGTGTGATTTGAAGACATGGTTTACTATGGTTGGTTCTCAAATGATCCACAATCACCAGAAAGCTGATTGATTGCATAAAACTTTTCTGCATTCTACTCATATTACAATAGGAAAAATAGACATTATTTATGAAAAACTGAGTAAAGGTACTAGATTGTTTAAAAAATGGGCTATAGTGTTACAAAATCAACTAATTTCTTCATGTCTTTCCTCGACAGCTACTTGATCCATACTAAGAAGTGGACAATTCATTTTATCTGATTATCAACTTGAATATACTCTGTGTACTTAAGTGCTGTGTTAGTAGGCTTATGGAACAAGGTTAATCTAGACACTATTGTGTTGAACTACAACTAAAACGCTTCTCATAGTGGCCCAGAATGTTAAAATTAGAGCAGACCATGGGGGTAATTGCTGCCTTGCCTGCCCTCCATTGTCCTTATAGAACCTTAGAAAATACCAATGCTTTTGGACAGGCTTCTAATATTATATTTTGTAGAGCATGAGGAATTTCATTAAAGTCTACTGCAAGCCCCCATGTCTGTTCTACTTTTTAATCCATAACTAATGTGAAAACATATAGCTAAATACTGTAACTTATGGTGAAAAGGTATGCAGAGCAAAAAATGATTCAAGAAAACACAACAGGCTTCATCAATTAGGCAAATGCCGAGGCAAGTGTTCATGCAAATATTCTACTGTTTATTACACAATAATCTCAGCTGAGGACAACTGAAATATGTAATGAATTACGGGTGTCCAGACTCTATCCAACAGGACCACACACCTGATAAACCACTGTAAGCGATACAGTTATGTGACCTAAACAGCTGTCACTTGGGGTGAATATAGTTCTGTTGGTGCTAAATCTGCTAATATCAGTATATTTAAGTTCCTTGGCAATACATATCCCACCTGAGAATATACACATTGATTGTCTATAGAACAAGTCCCAACTGCTTTAGCAATCCAGACAACCTCATCCTGTGGTTACCTTATATATGCATGAATATTTTATGAAGAAGGCTGTTTTATATATTCTTAACCTATACATGTTACATCTCATAAATCAGGAACCAATTTGCTTATGCTATAAATATAGTGCTATACAGCTTTCTCTTAGCCTCATAGATCTGACCATCATTTTTAATCTAAAACTACTCTGTTTGGTAATTGGTGGTAAACACCACTAACACTATTGATTTAAGATTTTTACTTACAAATCCTAAAATTGTTCTTGAAATAGCCATTTCACGTTTTGTGTTGTCCACGCTCTATCCAATCATTTTTCCATTAGAGTAACTTAATATATATTGATCATGGATCATAAAGCCACTTAGATCTAAACAGCATTGGTTGTTAAAAACTACTGTATGCCATGATTTATTTTCTTAATTTCCCATTTAGGCTCATTAAGTCTTCATGAACATTGGGTTATGATAGATTAACCATGGTCCTGCATATAATCAGTCTATTATGGCCATCAAAGATTGATGGTGGATAATATCATTCAGTGACACAGAACATTTCTGCCTCATGTTTAAATGTCACTTTGTGTGCACTTTAATGTCTGTCAGGAGCCAAAATACAGGGGCGCCTCTAAGTTTCTAAGACTCTTAAGCACATAAGATTAATGGAGTCATCCTAAGAAAAGCGATATATAAGCAACAAAATACTTTATTAAATCGATATAAAAAAGATGGGTAATTTGACATCACATTTGCCTTTGTCTGTTCCATACATCTTTTGGGAATAGCAGCAAAAAAACATTTAAAAAACCTATAATATAGATTTCTTTTTAAAACACATAGCATAGAGAAAAAGTACCTATTTGTTAAATATCCTGCCCATGCCTACCCCATGGTAGGCATTGATTCAAAGGTCCCCCTTCCCTGAAGAATGATAATGTTATGGAGGAGTGCTGACAATATATTAGGTTGGTCCTTGGCCTTTATAGTTATTACAGGAAATATTTGATCCCGTTGTCTGTGTGACCTGATGTGCTTCAAAAGCCTGGCCACATTTGGTCCTCATCTAGCCCTGGCTAGGAAACTTGTTTAACATACACACGTGCATGTGTGAGACTGCTGTGTTAAAGATTAGGCATATCTTTTATAGTGGATCGAAAATATATATTCTTCAATAAAATACTGCTCTCTCCACCAGTTTTTGAAACAGAAAAAGGCATCGCAAAAAAATGATACTATACAAAGAAAAATGCAGTTAGTTGCTATGGCAACACTCATTTATTGACTTGTTAATTAAACATATGTATAAACATTTGCATCACATTTTTGACTAAGCTTTATCTATCCTTAATTTACAGCTTGTAATTTCTGTAACTGTTTTAATGAGTTTGTCATACAGCGGTGGGTGTCTTTCTTTGTACTTGCTTGCATTACTGAAATTGCTTTCTGTGGTGCTGTCTGGCCATTGAATTACATTAGTTATTATAAAAATAATAAATATTATGTTACAGTTTAAATTAATATGGTAAAATTGAATCTGTGGAATTTGCCTGCGGAGATAGCTACAAACATAAAACTGAGAATCCTATTCCTTCTAACCAATATTTGTGGTTTAAAAGCAAATGAATTGAGAGCTATATGGATTCAATTTATGTCTCCAGGCTTGTATTGTTTCACATGACAGACTGTATATCTGTTCAAATGCACACAGGCTGTACATTGTGAAGTAGAGTGTGTTAATTTATTATATATACACCGGTATATATGTATATATTGCATAAGGTATGTCCAGTGAGTGCTTGTTTATTGTGAATTTATATATATATTCATTATTACTATTTTTTGTATATAATACACAGATTAGTTTGAACACTGTGCATTATGTCATATAGGCTTGATGGCTTATAAAAAAATGGATCTTCAATACAAACAATAAATATGACACTAATTAAAGGTTACTGGGATGACCTTTAAATGTAGACTCATGAAACATGGCAGTGATGCATTGAGATATTAAACTTTTCATAATTGTTTGATGCCAGATAATCATATTTGGCAGAATGTCTGCAACTGATACACCACATTTCTGTCTTCAAGTGAGTCACAACAGCTGTTCAAGCAGACAGTTATGTTCAGATCACAGAGGTGCAAATGGGGTTAAAACAAGTTTTAGAACTAGCATTTTTTTTTCTTGTACTACTGATTTTGTTCTCCCGAGGTGTCTTCTAAAAATTGCGGGTTGTATTCACTAACCCAGGGGCAGCACCACAATGTGGACTCCCAGACTATACTAGGCATTAAAAAACATCTGACCGCTGTAAGCATCTACTGAGAGAAGGGCTATACTAGTCCTGAAGGGTTATTCTGAGAAGATCTTTGGCAGTCATCTCTCTGACTTACTATGCCTTTATACAAGGAGAGCTCAGCCCTTTTTGCAGAAGAGAATCACGCTGGTCAGTCCTTCATAATGTTCATTGAAGTTGGGGAGTTGAATTACACAAAATTACACAAAAATGTATTTAGTTTTGTCTCAGTTTGTTATGACCCGGTCTACAGTTTTGAGATTTGGCTTCACAAGAGATATTTTGGTTCTGACTCGGCTATGTTCTGGCCTCTGGTTTTCTCCAGTAATTCTCAAGCTTTCCATCTCACTGCAGCTGCTCCTTCACCTATCCTGTTCAAAGGGGTTCCTATCTACTGATCCGTTACAGTACTGTTCTGGAGACCCTAGCTCTTGAAGGATATTGACATATTGGAGAGAGTTCAGAAGAGGTTTACCAAAATGGTTTGCAGGATAAAAATTCTCAGGAAAGGCCAAAGGATATCAATATGTGTAGCTTGAAAGAAAGGGGTGATATATTAAATACTTTACAGACTTGTGCATTCACATTCGTCCAAACAAAATAAACAAAAATGAAGCAAAAAGCTCCAAATTTTCATTGGATTTCATGTTTTTTTTCACTCACCCTCATTCACTCTTATCATGCTCTTTCACACCCTCTGGCAGGTCTCCCTACCTTCTCTGCCATCCACTTCCCAGTCAACTTCCACAAAAGGGCAGAGCCTCCTGGCACAGCTTTTCCACTGATTGGTGGTTCAAAATTAAGGGAGCACAAAGTCTGTTTATATTTTCATCAACTATTGATGCTGAGCACCATTTGTGCCTACCATGAGAAAGCACTGAAGTGAATGTCTGTAGGAACAAACCTTGCATTCCCACTATAGGACCAACAGGGATTACAGCATGTAGGGAGAAAGAGAGAATAGGGACAAGAAAAAAAGAGCAGGCAGTTGTGTTATTACTATTACTATTTCTAAGAGAATCCACTAAATTCAACCTTGACTCACATCTGTGCCTATCCCAGGTACTATCTCACAGGTCAATAAAACAGTATTTTGTGTATTATATATACTGTATGTGCATGTGTGTTCACACACACATATATATATAGATATATATATATATATGTATATATATTATATATATATACATATATAATATATATATATATATATATATGACACAAATACATTACTGTCTGTTTTTTACGCTTGGATAAAATATGCTGGCATAAATCCTAATATTTCTTCTTGATTACAGCACATCATGCTTTGGTGAACCCTTGCAATGTAGAAGTCAAATTTCCCCTCCAGTGTAACGCTGGGTGACATACTCATTATAGTTCTCCCTGTCACAGGTTTTCGTCTATCTTTCAGCTTAAATGTAAAAATAACTTACAAAAATGTGAATGAATGTGTCAGCATGCTTCAGAGACCATAAACTC
Organism: Spea multiplicata; assembly: GCA_009364415.1. NCBI lineage: Eukaryota > Metazoa > Chordata > Amphibia > Anura > Pelobatidae > Spea > Spea multiplicata. Next base: position 54,983 of record VKOC01014713.1, read on the forward strand.
CCTATAGACAGATTGGCAGTGAGAACCGCTACAACTAACCCAGAGGGGTATAGAGCTTAGGGTCTGTATTTAATGGAGTTTCTGACCTGGGAACACTTAGCTTTTGGGCACTGCTCAGAAACAGAACATTAAAAAAGTGAGTTTTAATATTTAACAGTAAAAAAACATACAAATCGCTTGAGGCCTCTTGTACGGGGGGAAAAATAGCATTTGGTAACAGCAGATAAGAGGTTTTATTTTTAACAGATACTCATGTCATTTCACTGCCCACTTGCTAGTAAAATATTATTTTTGGAAATTATATTGTATTTTGATAATAGGATATCTTCAGCATCCTGCTAAAATCATACTAAACATGCTGTGTTTTGTGAAAATACTGCATACATACATATTAGAGTGTAAACATTTATTAAACCAATGCATCACTTTCATGATCATTAGTTTTACCTAGTGAACTGTTTGCCTTTTAAAGGTCACAAGGGTATAGTTAACAATATATGACTTTCATTTCAATAACATTTATGGGGTGATTTAACAAAATCAATGTATTTTGTCCTTAAAACAAATCCCACTTTGTAGTTTAGTTTACTTTCATTCTTATAGAATCCAACAAAAACGCTCTTAAAAGCAGAAGTAAACATAATGCAAATGAGTTGTCACTAAATACATAGAAAACATTAACTGTGTACAGAGCACATACAAGTTGGCAGCATCAAATTCACGATTGCCAACAGGCAAGAGACGTTGAGAGGGAAAAAACACGCATCTCACAGATTCACTAACCCCCTGAGCATGGCATTCGATTAGCTTGTTAGTGAATACATACATTTCGAGTGTTAGCATGTGGTGTAGGGCAACTGAAATCTTCTCTGGTCAGTCAAGTTACACCCTCACTCAGCTCACCACTCAACTTTTTAGTGAATAGGTCTAAAAGATTCTAGTTACTGTGTGACAGATTGAGTGACATTTGGAAGTTACAATTTCACCCTGAGGTTGTATAAACACTGGCATTCCTGGTTAATCCCTGAACGTTCCCAGGTATGAACTATGAATCAAAGAGTAGGGAAATCATACTTTAGGCTATAATTTTTGGTAACTCACCAATGTACAAGCATGGCTATCTAAGAATCCTTACCTGTTTGTAGCGCTCAAAACCTAGAGCAATATTTGTCTCATGCATTTCTCTCAAAAAAAATGGATGACTTTTCCTTTCATTGGAGACTAGGATACCCATGTGCTAAATATTTGGTGTACACACAACATACGTTGTGGTGGAGTAAAGGTCATAGAAAACCACTCCATTTAATATAAGGGGTAGCAGAGGCATTATTAAACACTTTTCTGCCATCATCACACAAGCCCAGAGATTGGCTGTGCCTACGGAAATCAAGGCATTCGTGTTGGCATGTGCAAATTAGGTTAACAATGATGACCTTTTGCCTCTATATCCACTCTATATAAAACCCATTATGAACAAGTGTCAGGGATTGCACAAATAAAGAAGACCATACTCATACTGTCTCCTACCTCATATATATATGGCTAACATAGGCCAAAATACAAGAGATAAAGATAAAGCACATGGACCAGATAGGGTTCACCCAAGGGTACTTAGGAAACTTAGCTCGGTATTCGACAAACCCTTATTTTACTATTTTGACTGGGAATGTGTCATTGGATTGGAAAATTGGAAATGTGATGCGTTTGTTCACGAAGGGGTGCTGTTTAGACCTGGGAAACTATCGTCCGGTAAGCCTAACATCCATAGTGGGGAAACTGTATAAAGGAATGTTAAACGATGCAATCCAGGACTTTGTTTCAAGTAACAATATTATTACACATAGTCAACATTTATGAGTGATAGGTAATAATTTCTATGAAATGCAAGGTAATGCAGTGGATGTAATATACCTAAATCTTGCAAAGGCTTTTGATATCATGCCACACAAAAGGTTACTGAGTAATATTAGGCATATTTGATTGGAATACGTTATTTGTACTTGGATAGAGAGCTGGTAGAAAGAGAGATTACAGACGGTGGTTGTAAATGGCACATTTTCCGGCTAGACAAAGGTATTAAGTGGAATTCTTCAGGGTTCCGTCCTTGGGCTGATTCCTTTTATTGTCATGATCCGGCTTGCCTGACTTCCACTCTGGTCCCTGACTCCTGCCTGATTTTGGACTTTGCAGATTTCTGGTCTCCTGACCTCAGCCTGTGTTGAGGTCAAAAATGTTTGAATGTTTTCCTAGATATGAAATGCATACAGGGTTATCAAGAGTCAAGAAGGATTTTGTACCTTTCAGATGAAATTATTTTCTCAGTGGGGTTTTCTTCTGTGCCTTTTTCTGGGTCAACTAATATGGGTTTGTGGACTTGACTATACATCTTTTTTCAACATAATTAACTATGTAACAATGTATTTTATATATATTATTTTTTTTTTGTAATATCATTTCCAAAATCAATTATACATAACACTGAATAAATAAAACTGCAAATATTTAAATTTTAATCAGTATATGAGCAAGTGGCGTCAAGTAACTGAGAAACATTAGATTTAATGTTCAGAATATATACTGCAGTTTGAATTCTCCTTGGATGCAATTGAATTTATTTTCATGTTTCAAGGCCTCCATACACAAAACATATCAGAACAGATGGAACCCGCTTGCTCTGCACTACAGAATACCCCTAGCTCTGAGTGCTAAGGGATTAGCAGGAAGGCAAAACAAGACACGATGAAAAATACATAGTATCACAAACCCAATGTTTGACTTTATACCGATGATGTATTTATATGATTATTGTTATAATACTTATTTTAAAAAAACAGCTACTGTGTCTTGTGTCACTAATCAATGTCTTACAAGCAGCATTTTAAATAGAAATATTGCATTTATATGGCTGCTTAGGTATAACATAATTTTCTTCTAGAGGCAAGACTTAGTATTGTTTCCTTGATGTATCCATACTTGCATAAATATATTTAATTTGTTGTAATACATTTATAGTAAGACATGATCTTTATATAAAGCGTTAATAGATTGATACCATTTTTATTGATATAAAAATGTAATTCAAAATTTCTCAGTAGCTCAGTATGTCAAAAAAAAATATCAAAAAATCCATTCCCATCCCCCTAAAGAAACCAGAATTGCGGTCAATTTCCCAGCCTCGTCATTATGGTCATCATGACCGCTTATTTTTAGAAGCTTCTTTCAGAATATCAATGTGCATTTTACAGAAATCTCAGTGCCAAATTATTGCGAAGGCTAGTACAGGTTACAGTGCAAACACATTTCGAAACTTAGCTTTGAAACATTTCTCCTGTGGCCCTTGGATGTATTGATAGGGACATCAGAACAGTAACCAACCATGCACATATCTAATATCACACTGCTCATTTAATACGGATCAGATTAATTCTGATTCCACCACGATGTCATAGACTGACAAATCTGGTTGTTCACAAATTCCTTGTTAAAAGAGCTCATTTTTTTCAGCACCTGTGATGACACAAGATTTTACTTTGTAGACTGTTGTACCGATTTGTGTAATATTTATAAAATGGTTACAGAATGAATACTGGATAACAATTGTGACCCCCAATCCAATAATTGGAGGAAGAGATATAAGTGACATTTCTCACTCAGAGTCAAACTAATCTCAAACATTTTGTGAATCGAAGTGATCCTGTGATGCAAAACAAGGAATAAGTACCTGGGTGTAACAGACTAATTGTTTAATTACAAACACAGTCTCTAGAGTACAAAACATATGCTTCAACTGGTATTTAGAGGCAATGCATACTGCAAGATGCCTAAGGCAATGCAAAGGCAGACACATTAAGCAATTATGTAAATTGTAACGGTACCTTTCAATAATCGCAAAGCTCATAGGCTTCATAAGCTTGGGGCGCTTTCTTTTTGACACGCACTTGATGAGCACCTCTTGTGAAGATATTAAAAAGTGCTATAGAAAATAAGATACTTGTATGTCATTCCAGTGCCCTTTTAAATGTATTCGGAACAGTTTTGGTAGTCAAAATACGCTAAGAATTGATTCTTTTGCACACTTTAAAAGATCTTGGGTACTCACAGTGTTCTATGTCAGGGAACACAGAATAATAATTTCCATTAAAAGCTCCCAAATTATGTACCCTATAAAACTAAGATGTATTAAACAGAAAGCATATAAAAGGGGTATGAGTTAAAATTTGCTGTTTGAGCTGACAACTCAACTCATATTGACTGCCTGTAAATGTATGAATTGCTATGTTTTCCATTGCGACTTGAGTCAATGTAACAGCCTCTCATCAGACATGGTAGAGGCTAAAACAGTGAGGGAACATAAACATGCATGGAATAGACCTAAAGTCATCCTAAATAAGACAAGATCAAGGGCATATTAAGGTCTCAGTCTTTTCATCAGGACAAATAGGCAGAGTAAATCGGCCGAATGGTTCTTGTGTGCTTCAAATTCTATGCTTCTATGTAAATTTGAAGCTTTCTTACAAGGAGCTGTGTTGAGACACTTGCATTTTCTCAACTTTGCGACTGTGTTGGCATTCCGGTATTGGAAGTTTTGGTCTAACCCCTGAAAGTTTGCTAAACCGTATCTACAAACATACACAGAGAATAAAGAAACTCACACAGAGAAAGGCAAGACACACTGGGATAGGCCAAAACATATTTGGAAAGACAGTTCTTGTTTGTGGCCGATATTGATCCATTCCCCCTTTCTATGCTGGTGTCTCTTTTTCATAGGCGCCCTCAATGTTGTGTCTATGTAGGAATTCAAATGAGTTTATAAAAAGACATCTAAACAAATTTAATTTAGAAATAAAAGACCTCCTCTACCTGCTTTACAGAATTTAAAGAAACCAAATAATTGGTCATATTCACTTACAAAGTCTAAGGATTGTCATTCCCTTAATCATATGTCTAGTATCACAACCAAAAACAGTTTTCTGATTTGGCCCCAAAAATATAAGAAGGCATACTGGAAGCATACAGTTGAGTACAAAGGTATTGTTCTTTCAGTGAGAACAATGGTTATATATAAATCCAAACCATTTTGCTTTACAAAGATATGAAATGTGGATTTCTATAGTCATATGTATTTTTTTCCACTTGTGTTGAATACCCTCTTTCACCCTATTCAAAATGAAATGCTTCACAAAATATTTAGATTCTAACGGCAAATCATCATTTCTAATGTATGGCAGGCCGTGAACAACAAGTAACCTTGAAAAACAATTACCACATGCTACATTGAAAACATATTGAAGAGAATGCTTATCTCAAGGTTGAAGTTAGGTTTACAACAAAAGAACCTTTCAAATAGGATCTGAACGGCATAGTCCTTTGTACTTGTTTATTATGAAAAATATAAACCAATATAAAATCCAAAGATCGATAAAGAGATAGATATGTATTGATGTTTATTATATACATTTGGATTGGCAGATGAATTTGAGCTAGATGAAATCAGCAAACTCACAAATTCATACATACACACATTATATACTATACTTGTGCTTTCAGATTTAATTGCAAATTTACCAAATTTATAATTTTGTATGAAGCCATGAAAACAAGGCCACATCCCCCATGACACGGGGATGAAAACAAAGCAAAAAGCTCAGAATGGGCTCATATTCACTCACACTCTCATTCACACTCTCTCACTAAAAGTCTCCCTACCTTCTCTGTCAACCACATCTGCTTTTTTAATGCATTTTCTTTCTTCATCTGCACCTCCAAGGACATAACCCATCAGGAACTGATGCCTAAATGGCAGTGCTTCCGATGATGTTCTCTCCCTGATCCTCCAATTGTGGGTAGGACATCACAGAAAGTGCAGTTTTTTCCCCCCATGAGTTTAACTGTAGAATTGTGGAGATGACGTCACTGAAAGTGCCGCCATATTGCCGTGAGTTCAACTTGGGCAAAATGACAGCACTTTCTGGTTTATATCAAGGAGCCATTTACATTACTAATGCACATACTTACACACACAGTAACATGCTTACACACACTAACACACACTGTGACATACTTACACACATACTAACACAACATTTTTGTACCTCTACTTTTGTTAGCTCAGGACATCCCATCTGCTGCCTGCTCCCTCACAGTGCTCGGACTTAGTCGGCGCGCTGAGACTGAGGAGCATGGGCCAGCAGTATGCCAGAGTTGGGTGCTGTCAGTACTGATCAGTGGGGCCCATTATGCAAAGTACAGTGCTCTCCTGTAAAACCCTAGGTGCCAGGAAGCGATGTATTGTTGCTATGGCAACCTCGCACCAGGGGTTTGTCAGGCCCTATATATATATATATATATATATATACCAAAGTGATACATGTAATTTTAAAATATCCACAGTCTACTACATTAAACCCCATTTTCTGCTTAAGAACACATATGCTGTTCTGTTTTTTTACATTTTAAATATGCATATATACAGATAATAGTACGCTTGAAATGATTCTATAAAATGCTAATTTTCCAGCTGTTTTGTACAACCACCAAATGAAATAAACCACAGGAGGTTTCCTCATTTCTAAGATATACCCTTAATATTTTTGGAAAATATAGCTAATTAATATTAATATTACTGTTTAGATGTTTTATATTTATTTTTCCACTCTGAGGGCCATTGATTGGGGATAAATGTAATGAGAATAATACACTTGTAAGGAGCACAACAATGCAATATTAATATTTGGATAGAAAGAAATATTATTAGTGTATTCTCAGACGAAACTGGGAAAAAAATATTGCAAAAGCGCAGAAGATTTTTCATGATTCGTCCATTCGTCACTGTAACATACAGCAAGCATCTCTCTCCCTTTAAGGACAGGAAGCAGGAAGTGAGAGTTTGGATTGCTGGGAGCTGGGACATGGAAGGAGGAATATGATGATGTTAAGAAAAATAAAGAAAGTTGCTGTTAAAGTTCATCTCTGAGTGTCTGCATTTCATGATAATATTACCATGTGTAGCTACCATTACAAAATGTTTTGGCGCTCGTTGAAGAGTTAAAGTGGGAGAGACTATGTAAAAGCTGGTTCATATCAATGACTGTAAAGGTAGCCAAAGGTCTGATTAAATAGAAATGTCTGTGATTGATAAATCTAACAAGTTTTCCTTACTATTTCCTTGTTATCACTCTGACCAATCAGCATTTATAAGGGAAAGGTAACATTTAAAAATTATTATGCATCAGAAGAACCATCCAGTTCTCAGCAAAATGTAAAAAAAATTCGTAACAGAATAAAATAGAATAAATAAAAAAATATTATGCAAGTGCTAAAATTAGAGCTGCTATCTTCCCCAAACAATCCCTGACATGGAAAATTTAAAATAAAAAGCATTTCAAATCCCAGGGTGTCTAGTTTCACAAATAATACTGATTTGATGGGTAAATTTGCATTGGTCAGCTTATCAATAGATTTAACCCCGAAAGGTGGCACATTGGGGAAGAATACCAGATTTGATTTAAATGGTTTTTGAGAATAGCAAAAATGCTTACTCTCTACGTTCATTGTAAACGTGTCAGGCAAAAAACAGCAAAAAAAACAAAAAACTTTTTGATATTTAAAAACTCTAGGACATAATAGTAGAATCATTTAGTAGGTTTTTCATTAGCTTTTTTGGATGAGTAAAAGATTTTTTGGGTAAAAGTGGGAAAATATGTTGGGTTTTTTTTCCTTTTTTCATCTTATTTTATAATTTTTTTATGGGAAATTAGATATCAAAACTATGGTATCTGAGAAAAGCCCTACTAGTCCTGAAAAAAACAATATATAATTTGTGTGGGTTCACTACATGAGTGAGGAGAAAATTACATCTAAACACGAACACCGCAAAAGTGTTAAAACAGCCTCAGTCCCAATGGTACAAAAGGTAAAACACAGCCTGGTCCTTAAGGGGTTAAGAATGTGAAATGCACTTTTGCTGTATTTGTTACTCCTCTTTCTCTGCACAATTAATTAAGCTACAAGACATGAAAGTAACTAAAGTAATAAAATGATTTCATGAAGACATTTACGAGCATCTACTTGTTTCCTACTACAAGCTCTCCAGATTTCTTAGCTTCCATCAATCAGATTTCGAAAAAAAAGCCCCCAGGGTTTTTAATGTTCCCTCATGACGCACCATCGACAAAAAGAGTATTTGACTTGTACAGTTTTTCGTACAAACCCCATGATCATCTGAAACAAAACTGCTTTTCTGCATGCATGCCCCCTAATCCCTGTAGTTTTAGTACTGTTAGGAACAGGGCTCTTCTTGTATCTTTTTTTTCTGACAGTATTCACTCTGGTTTTATTCCCTGCTGTATATATGAATATATTTACACTGTGGAACTCCTGGATAAAAATCTATGTGCAGAAAGCTGTTCTAAAATAACGATTTTGTGCAGTTTTTTTAACTGAATATCTCCTAATTCACACACCTTTTTTTCATCAGGCAGAATGTATCATAGATACTTGCAGTCGATATTGATGGCAGAAAAGAAGCAATCTAGCCCTTTTTGAAAAAAACATTCTTGGCTTTATTTGAATTCCTTTACATGACATAGTTTAAAAACTGTGTTTGTTGGGAAATGGCAGATTTGATAATGATGATTTCTATCTAGCTCAGCTTCTAACAATGTCCTATAGACTCCTATAGATTGCTGCCACGATTGGTAGCATTTTAGTGAACGTAGGCATTGCTGAGCTGGTAAGCCAAGTGAAGTCCCTTGTGTAGTTATGCTATCAATCCAAGGTTTGAGCAAACATAGGTAATATCATCTGACATGTATAATCCATATCTATGCTGTGCCCAAACACCCTGTTATATTAGTAGGTACAAGCAAAAATATAGGTAGAATCATCTGACATGTATAATCCATAACAATGCTGAGATATTTTGTGTCCTCCTTCACATGAAAGGCTTGAAGGGCAATGTCAACTTTACTTCATACTTCCCAACATAAGAAACGGTTAAAGAGGGAGACTTTGGTTTAAATGTGTATGATAAGGGTTGTGGCTAGAGGCAGGGCTTTACTTTTTATGTGATTTTATGACATATTGTTACGTATATAAGTAAGGCATTCATAATAATAATACAAATAATAAGAACAATAATAATGTATTTTATGTACAGAAATTTGTATACTAACACGATTTGTGCTGCTTTTATATGTATTATTGAAACATGTAGGTCTGTAGAACACTGTGATATTTATACCCCACAAACACTCTGAGCTTCAAGGAAATACGTTTTAGCAGTTAGCTAAAAAAGGGTATTATTTGCAGCAACACTGTATCCATTGATCCATGAAATCAAAGGTCACAAAGACCCCTTTAAAATATGCTTAAAGTTATAAACAACATATAATTCACATTCTAGTGAGAATGTTTTAGCCTAGTAACCCTTCACTGAGCTTAGCTCTGATAAATATAGATAAATCTAAAAACATCATAGCAACATAATATAGATATATTACAAAGAAGATAAGCAGAACAATTATCCCAATACAGATGGCGACAAACTTAAGCACATAAGAACCAACCAGGCAATGTATTTAGGGTCTGTAGAAATCAGGATCTAACAGGGGAAATCACAAGATTTTTTATTACTGGCATCAGAATATATACTAATATCATATTAGCCTTTTGTAGGTGTTGTAGCTCTCTTATCTTTTATAGTTTTCAGGGTTCTTGCATGGTTAATACATCTCTGTAATCTCACTTTGTTTGCAGTGAAGCCCAATATGAACACTGGAATTTACCAATAATAAAGAGGCACTTGCAACATTTTTTAGTAGGATCCTATTAAAAATACTTTTTCAAATTAGGGCGATTTAAAAAAAAAATGGATAATATTTTCAAGCAGTTACATCTTAGCCATTTTATGTGTTCTAGCTCTGTCTGTAAGTTTATTGGAACCAACCTTTTGTCTACATTACTGTATACATCACTGGATTTTATCCTCAAGTTGAAAAATATTTTTGACCTTAAAAAGGAACATCGTTTAAATTCATACAGACTGCCCTATTGTGTTTGTTTAGGCTACAGGACTGCAGTGATGACTGAGATAGACAAGTCTCCCTCCACAGATCGCAGATCATATAACCTTCAGAAAAGCTTGAACACCATTGGAAGTGCAGCTTACTAAAAGAAAAAGTAGAAAAAATTACCGGAAATGTCGTCGTATAATCTGACCTCAAATAGAGCTCTGACTATAACACCAAGACCCAGATCTTTACAGCAGCCAGGGGACAACTGCCCATTTTTCCATATTTTCCCTGGTTGTTTGACTCAACAAGAGTGCATGTGCCATTTAGTCCTATAGACTCCTACTAATTATATAGCATAATAATACCGCATAATCTGGAGTCATGAGTTTCAATATTAACATTCGACAAAATCTGTTTTACCAACAAATTTATGTGCTACTTTGCTGCAGAAAGACAAATGCAATATTCTATCAGCGAGTAGTCAGAAGGAACAGAAAAAAAGGATGAAATGTCTCTAAAATGTTCTACATAGTAGCTTTTGGACATCTCATTACCTCTCCAACCCCAGACTGAAGACAGTCCATTCCGAATACTGCTTCGATATTTCAAAAAAGAGAAAAATCAATAATTCAAACCTCAGGTTGCACATTTTTACTGCTTCCCTTGCACACTGTCTTTTTAAATGAATAAGTTAACAGCACCAAAGGGAAAACCTCTAAAAAAGATGCTGCTTTTAAAACTGGAGACTATGAAGTAGATATTTCATGTTTCCTTTTCTCATTGATAGGTGTTAGTAAATAAAGAAAAGGTGTATAGTAGACATGCAAATGGGCCAAACAATGATTCGGACAAATTATTTGATTAGTTTTTGGCCCATTAATTCTTGCATAACAAATTCCATTTCCTGGCCATTTGTTTTGGACAAAAATTTGGCATCATTTTAAATTCTGAACTGAAATGTGTTGTCCAACACTCATATTTACTTTCACTTACTCTACCAGGCTCTACCTAACTCTCATTTTTGTTCACTTTCTCATGCTGTCTGAATGTCTCCCTATCTTCTCTGCCGATCATCTTCTCTTTTCTCTTCCCTTCTGTCTTTTCTCTCTTCTTTATTCATACATATCTACGGGGACATAACCTCCCGGCAAACTTTGGACAAACTTTTGGAGGTTCTGGAGAAAATTACCATTGCTGTGGGAAGTTGGAGGCCATGATGTTTGGCCAGTGGTCCCTGACTTGTGACCTGCTCTTATTTCCTATGGATCGTGTCACACTACATGATGCTCAACAAGACTGCCATCCCCTCTGTCTACTGTTGACCACTATACCATCCAACCAACAGACCACGCTGCCTTGGTGTCACACTAGACTCTGCTCTCTCCTTCATTCGCTAGCTTTACCTAAACATCTTCCAAATTTGGCCATTTGTCTTTTCTCATCTGCTGCTCTACTGTGCCAATGGCTCCATTGACTCCCCATACCCTCCAGAGTCAAATTCTTACTTCTTAAACAATTTATGTTAAATTTTGGATTATCCAGAATTAAAATAAAAACTCCCCATATGTATAACCATTTTAGAATTAAAATTACATTTTTATATCTTATATATATATAATGGTGTGTGTGTTTGTGTAAGGATTATGCTATATAGCATTATAATATATTATATATAATAATACTATAATAACATTATAGCTGTAACACAAAATACAGTCATTATCATTTTGATCCTGACCTCGAGATCTCTGGATACTTATTGCAAGAGGTAAAATGCCTGTGTCTGTATCTCTTTCCCAATACCTTTCATTGTTACAGTGCAGCTGCAAATTAGGTCTGTGTGCCGGTGGCATTGAACATAGAAGAATAAGCTATTCTTTAGAACAATTAAGTAATTAGGGTGCAGATAAACAGTGGGGGTGTAAGTTGGTATGTAAATGCAGTCGGATGTATGCTTTCTTTGTTGCATATCAAATCATCTTAATTTTGTAGAACTACATAGAAAATTTTGTTCTGTGCCTCTATTTACATTCTATTAAGCCAAGAATAGGAAGCAGAGCCAAATATTAATTGAAGTTGAACTGCAACATATCCTGAATTATTCAAACTCCTAGGGTACATGGTTTCTCTCTCTCTCTCACACACATACGCAAAACACTAATTTCGGAAATGGTTGAGTACTAAAAGTATTTGAAAAACGTCTCTTTTTGCAGTGGTATAGAATTTAAAGAAAGGAAAGCACATTGAGGGATGTGTTTTAAGATTAATTCTGTTAGAAAGGGCAACTATTACATTATCATTTTGCACCAGAACCACTTTAAATACAATAATCTCAAAAATATTTTGCCAAACGTGTTCTTCATGAAAAAATTGTACTTAAGTGACATTTTAGATAAAAGTCATTGTCATAAGAAGTCCTTTCCAGAAGTTTGGCCTTTCATTGTCACATGGAATTGAGTGTAGAGTTTAGTTCAGGGGCATCCAACGTGCGGCCCGTGGGCCAAATGTGGCCTGCCGGACAGGGATGTGTGTGGCTGGGGGGTAATACACATGGCAGTGGGGGCATCAATAGACAAGAGGGTGGTTTGGCATTACATTAACCAATACAAAAGGGGTGAGGGCATCAATACACAAAGGAGGGGGTTGGCTGGGGCAACACATAAATCAATACACAATGGTGTGGGGGCATAAATGCACAAAAGGGGCAATACACAAGGTTGTGGAGGGCATTAATCAACAGTAAAGGGGGCCTGGCTGGGGCATCAACACACAAGGGGGCAAAAATGCAAAAGGGGCAGTTAATGACAAAGCAGTGTAGAGCCTGTCCTGGTGTGTGGTCTGGGTGTCGGTGTGGCAGAGGACTGTCCTGGTGGTGTGTTTACAGGCGGTTGTGCAGAGCCTGTTCGGTGTGTGTGTTTGGATGTCGGTGTGGCAGAGCCTGTCCTGGTGTGTGTTTGATGTCGGTTGTGCAGAGCCTGTCCTGGTGTGTTTGGTCATCTGTTTCCTGGCACTTTACTTACTGTAGGAATAAATAGAACTATTAAATTTTTTTTCTTATCTGGGGATAAAACGCCCTCCTGGACAAAACTTTCTTGGCCCAGAAAGAGGAAAAGTAAAGGTTTTGTGTTATTTACTCTGTTTCAATCTGTATATTTTATTAAAAAAGATTAAATTAAATTGTGGCTTCAGGCTTCCCGTGTATGATGACTTTTTTTTTGTTAACTGACTACTCCCAGTCCCATCACATAAGATTCTATCCTATATTATCTGCCGAGCACTGATGTCATCTTTATGTAGTATACATCGATGCAGATTAGTTAAGATTCTGTCTATTTTATTTATTTCCATAAAATGGCTTGTGGACTGACTTTGTTTTACTGTTTATGTAATTTAGTATTGATAGAATCATATATAAAAGTTGCAGCCCATGCACACATTTCTGATAAAGTGGCCCACTGCAGAAAAATCTTGGACACCCCTGGTTAGGTGATTTACAATTCAGGTTGTAAACCCTTTCTCCACAATTGCCTCATATCATAACATTTGCTATGCTATAGTAAAATGTACATTGATAATTTCGGATCCATTAGATTCCATAAATAGATTGTAAGCTCACAAAGGAAGCCTGTCTTCCCTGTTTAAAAAATAATGGCTTATTGTGTTATAATGTTTTCACTATTTTGATATTGTTGTTAGTTTCAGCTTCTTTTTTATAATAGAGCTAGGGATTCTGCTGGTGCTTTATAAATACATTGTGAGATAATGTTATAATCCATCATGTTGGCCTATGAATAATATTGCAGGTCTTACACTCACAGAGCTTGGGTCAAAGTGGTAGTCAACCGGGAAAAAGGCCTTCAACTCCACAAAGTCAACTCGGTTCCAAAGAAGCATGCGAGTTGACTCAGGGCTCCATAAAACCTAATAGAGGTGCCCAACTTAACTACCAAATACATCACCAGTTTGACATCTCTGATTGACAGACTTGTATGGCAGACTTTCTTGCTTATCTATATCTGGGACTCAAATGACAATTCAGTCTCAAACCTGTAATGCAGAACAAACAATCTGGTCCCTTTTTTTTATTTAAGAGAGTAGCAAGGAACTCCTCTGTATCACAAAAGGTGGTACAGCAGGCTTGGGCATTACTTTGTATGAAACACTATTGCAAGTATAGTGGAAGGAAACAGTGTTCTGTTTCATACCTACTTACGCAGTTAGTGAAGTTTAAGACACAGCATCGTCAAGGTCAATCATTTAAAGGTATTTCTCTCTCTACTATTCCAGCTAAAAACAGACTGTTTCTTAGGCTCTTTTGCCTGTTCAATTATATCATCAACATCAACTGTTTTTATATGTAATGTGTAAGAGAAGGCACTGAAGAAAGTTTAAAGTTAATTTAAAGCTCCTAGACAAGCTATAAAGCAAGCCCAGGCTGACTGTTTGGCCTACTGGGCAAATGCATGGTTGGGCCAGCAGCCCCATAGGTCTGCATATTTACTAATACTTCCACAGCAGTGGCAGATAAGGTCCTGGAGTGTGTGACGCCACATGTGATGTGTGGGCTCCACAGCTGTTTAGTCTTCTCTATTCTAGCTTTGTTGTAAAGACTTATTTTCACCGAACCAATAAAATGCCACTGAATTCGATTTCCACTTCTACTTCTGTATAATGTAACAATATAAACTCCCAAAGCTTCCCATGCCACTTTTTAAACATGTGGGTCTGATGGCATAGGATAGGGGGCAAGAGAAAGTCAATTTACAATTGCCGACTTGTCTTATGAACACTTAGAAATTTACTCAACTAGGAGAGTCATGTTGATGAATTGAAAAAACCCTTTATGCTGGGTGAGGGGGTATAGGGCTCTGTACTACCTTAGGTTCATAACTTATCCTTACCACATCATAAAGGAAGGAGTGCAATAGTCAGGCCTTGGGGTTAATAGGGACTCCTGTGATATGCTGTTCCATTTTATATATTTTTATTTTAACTTAGTTTTAAATGCATATACATGGCTCTGGGTGTTTTTGTTTAATGCTTTTATAAACTTCTCCCACGCATATATATATATATAAACGCAGCATAGGAGGCTCCAAAACCGTAGATATCACGGTCTTATCCGAAGTCAATCCTTAATACGACTAAACATTCAACTTATTAGTAAATAAACCACCCTTATTTATTGCTGCAAGAGAGGCCATTTACCACCTCATATTTAAATTCACGGTCACTGTCAGCATTGGTGCAGTCTGCCCATAAAAGAAAACGTCGGTTTTCACTTTCACTTATAAGCTCTTTATATGTAATAAATTTAGTTTTTCACGGCATGATCTTCAGTGTTATACATTGGTTCTTCTTAACAAAACATGCTTTCATCTGGGACTTTGTCTCGCATGTTTATAAGCATTTGCTAAATGACACAATAGCAGGCTTATATTGTGATGTCAGGGAGAAATCCAAAACGTTAATCATGGTGATTGGGGCCAGATTTGCCTACAATGATACCTAGTATTTCCCTGTTGGGCACTTGTTCTGTGGCAGGTTCAGAAGCTGGCTATCTCCTGTGAGTGGCCAGAGACGAGATATAGCAGTTTTGGTGCTAACAGAGATTTGATCTCATGTACTTGCAGTTTTGTATTGTGTGTGCACAAAAGTGGTATAGTGTGGCTGAGGATGCTGTGGGTGGCAGAGAGTGGTGTAGTGTGTTTGGATGAGTGTACTCTGTGTGTGGCTAAGAGTGGTATGAAGGTTGCATGGCTCAGAGTTGAAAAGTGGTGTAATGTGCGCTACTGAGTGTGGTTTGTTTGTGTCTGAGTGTGTGGCTTGCCATTCCTTTAGGTGTGTGCACGGCTGAATATGACACGCGTACCAGAAAGTAGGGTAATGTTTACAGCTGGGTGTGAGAGGGCTGAGGGTGGTGGTATATGATGTGTATGGTTGAGAATAATGTGTGCACTAGTATGTGTGCAATTTTTCAAAGATCTGATTTTTATTTCCAGCATGTAATCCAGACAGGGGTACCATGCTTTGATGTATGCTGCCAAGCGCTCTTCCATCATTCATTCCATATGTTTGTTGTTGGTTAGTGTTACATTTTTACCTTTGCGGTTTAATAATAATGAAGTTTGTTAAAGGCAACTTCAAACGATTCATGGAATAAACAAATTATGAATGAGAAACTCAACACCCGAGGCTGCAAAACTGTAGATAAATAATTCTGGGCACAATTACTTTCCAATACTTACAATTTGCAAAGACTCTAAAGATGCATCATGCTGCTTATACATGAATTTTCTTTTTAAATTGTGTTATTCTTTACTTAAGAAAATGGTAGCTTTGCCGTCCTAGTTATAAAAAAATATTTCTATGGAAATTTTAGTTGCCAGTTTTTGGCCTATCGGCTACAGAAAGAAAAACAAAATATTATTATTCTTTTTTAAGCAAATATAGTAACTCATATTTTTGTGATGATTATATTCTTACATATGTAGTCTAAAAGCACTTTGTCTGCCACTACACAGCAGCGAGAACATATCCAAAATACTCACAAGTTAATTGCATTCAAAATATTCCATTAAAATTTATTTTACATTTTAACTTTTCATTTGCACTAAGAGCAACAGCTGAAGGAACTTAACGCATTATATTTTTGGAGACACACCGGCTGCCGTTAAATAATTGAACTTGTAATAATTTTTTTTGTGATACTATTTATGTAAATTTTAAGGGGGGAGATTGGTCATTTATTTTCATCGGCTCCTTACGCACTGACAAAATGTTTATTGTAGCAATTTATTAATGTTCACATCCATCTCAATAAGCTGTCATTTCAGTTTTTCTGTCGTATTTGCCATATCGGATTTAAATTAAAGAATTACAGGTTATAGGACTGCCAGTAATATAATTGTGGAACAAAGAAGTATGATACTTAACAAAAGATATTGTATATTTAATAAGAATTTAATGTATCTAAATGGCACATATTTTTCATAGTATGAATTACTTTACATCTATCAAAACAGAGCAGTCAGGGGATGGTGGCAAGAGAGGGGCCTGCCCAATTGTTAATTTGGGGGCATAGCCATATACTCAACATAGTACACCTCAACATAAATCATTCTTGCAAAATCTGAATTCTTACGGTTTATATAGCAACATATTATACCATATCATATCATAGCAACAACAATATATAACAGAGACGATGCTGCTAAACCAACTTTACAATAAGCACAAATATTTTAGGAATATCTAAAATTAAATATTGTAAGCAAAAGGCAATAAAGCATTTAAAATGTTGACTCGACAACGCTACAGAATCTACTGGCATTATATAAATAAATGTAATGTAAATGTTATACAAAATCAACATGTGAAGACCAAACAATATAACACATTTCACAGTGCTCTACATTTAACTCATAGCGCAAATGACTAAGTGTGTTACAAAATTATTAAAACATCCTTTTGTGCGCTTTGATAGATGCTCTAATTGAGTTTTTAGATTTTATCCTAGGGTGAGTTTCCAAACCCAGAGAACTTTTTTTAAAAAAATATCACACCTCTAACCACATAAACTGAAGTGATTTGCTCAAAGGTGTGTTGTTTGTTTACCTATCTACTTGGGCATTAATTATTATATATACTACTGAAGATTAGAACAAATGCATCTTTCTTTCTTTCTTTCTTTCTTTCTTTATTTCTTTCTGAGCTTTCCACTAGTGTTATCATTGGACAGAGGACCCGAACGCCCTTCTTATTTCAGAATTCCTATTATGACATCAGAGCATTCAAAGGACCTTACATAATTCCAACCAGTGTTAAAATATGTTCAATGTGTCTAATAAAGGCATACAGCTGTTACCACATCATAACAACGTTTAGTATTTCAATGTTTCAGAAGCATTTCAAACTATAGAGAAACTAGAAATATGCTAAATCGACCATCGTTAACAATTTTTATAATCATCTATTATACACAAATAATTTTGTTCATGGAAATAAATGTCATGGTTGAGAAATATTGCTTACAATTTGATAATGTTTTCCACATTTCAGACTGGCAGTCCAGATGGAGAGTAACTGCCATGTTTCAAAAACATATTGAGTTTATTCACTAGGACTCATTAACACTAGACTGTATTACTTTGGGCATGTTGTGGAGCCCACTGATACTCAAAGGGTTAAAATACAATAAGAGTGACCATAGTTGGATATTTATTTTAGGACTAAAAAGTCTAAATTGGAATGGAAGTTGTGTTTTGTGGTTCCAATCGGTATAATTAGGCATAATGTTTCTTAATTTATTATGTTTTTTTTTTTAATGGGAGGCATATAACATTATGAAGCAGAAGAACAAAAAACACTAATCTGATAATACAGTAAAACACATGGGATTTTCAGAAGTCCCCCTTCCAGAATCTAAACTGCAAGTTGGACAACAGTGCCACGTCTGATTGGATGGAGTTTATCTACATAAATAAGACGAGGAATAGTAATTTCCAAAAACAAACAGCAAATTATATTGTCTCTAATTGTAAACTAAACATAATTACATCCATGTAATGTCCGTTGGAGCTAAAATGAATAATTTAAAGAAAGCAACAAAACAGCAGGTTTTATTTTCAGCTTAATCCAGCTCGGCAACACATTCTGTTAAGAAAAAAGAATTCTACAAAATTAAACAAATCTCTCAAAATAAAAAATTTAACACTGCTGCCATATTTGGGAATTGGAAAGGCGGCAGAAGAGGGGATTCGAAATGTCGTTCTTCGTATATTGTTAGATTCAGACTCTCATCAGGCAAGTGCTGCATTTCAGACACCCCTTATGTCGCAAAATGATGCATCTGGATAGCAGTTACTTGTCTGACACAGATTTCTAACACAAAGCCGTTAGGATAATTTACCAAGCTTGACGATAAGATGCATTTCCCAACATGGCTACAATTGTAAAGCTGTGGAAACTTAATAAAACCTTTATTGTACATATGACAACCCTTAGCTACAACTTCTGTCATCCATTAAAAAAGTGTTCTTTTCAGGCATTATCGCTGCCAGTTCTTACCAGTTTGCCAACTGACATCAGATAAAAATTCTACAAGACTGCTGTGCAAGCGCACGCTAATTAACCATCAGCTTAATTAGACAATTTACTGTGTAATTAGCAGCCAATTAGTCAACACCTCTCAGATCTTATTGACTGCTGTGACAGCGTACTCTAGTTTGCACATTCCAATACACAAGTTACCTTTCCTCTCCCTAGTTAATCCCTGTGCAACAATATACAGGACAGTCAACAGTGATTATTTCTCAAGATCTACAAACAAAGCAGAAAATAAATCAATACTTCCCTTTTCCAATTTTTCTGTTGTTTGCCGGATATCATTTGGCACAGCCATGAACAGACTTAAAAATGCCAAACAATATTGTTTTCAAATGACCTTTTCTTGTGACCTAATACACAGATAACATTACAGGTAAATGGTACAAACAATGATTTTATTGACTATTATAAATTCTATTGGCATACCTGATATTTACCTCCAGCTGGGCACAAAATGTTTATAGTACTTTAATTGTTTTTATTAAGTTATCATAAGGCTTTTTTTCCATCTTCATGGATAGGCTTTAGACTATTAGCATCATTATATTAGACACTGAAATGTTAAAGTTACAGATTTACAAAGTTTACAAATATATTTATTTTTTCAATTTTTTTGCGAGCGCTAATGAAATTCACATTTTTGAAAACTTGCGAGTACACATGGTTTTTAAAAAGAGCCCATTACGTTTTGCAATTTTTTGAGAACAGAGAAAAATTACCACCATCTCAGGGTACAGAACTCAAGTGGTGATGTTTTGACTACAGTAAAGGCTTCTATTATCTGTGTCCTGCATTAGGTATCTCCTGTCTTTCATGGGTATATAAATGTTTTCTTTTCACATTTGATCTAGAAAATAGTATATACACAATAAATCTAGAACTGCTTCAAGATTATGTGGCCCCATGCAGAGTTATATTAGTGTGTTCTATGCCCTTTTGTTAATTTCCTCTCCTTTTTAAATAAATAAAATATCAAGCCAGGAGGCGAACTACATACAAATTCAAAAAGAAATTCAACATTCCACAATATGTTGACCTACCACCTTCATTTGGAAGCCCAACCATCAAAAAGGTTGCAAAGCATATTTTTCTCAAAATGAATTTAATTTAGTGACCAACCTAGGCTGAAATGCATGGCATTACGATACTAAGCACCAAACAGAAATACTGTATAATAGCTTACTATTGCTAAAAATAAGCTGCATTAAAAGCACTAGAAAACACTTCTCTTTAGCAATACAGCAGGGTGCAAATAAATACATGCTCAGACAGGTAAAAACACTATATGCAAGGGACAATGTCATCATTTCAATGTCAACATATAGACTGTGACTTAAGAAACTACTTTGCAAAATTAAGAGCATGACCTACAAGTTATATGGTCTTATTTAGTACCAAATTTGGTCACTTCGATAAGTATGGACTAATGAAATGAGATCATGTGATCATGAAATAGTTTATCTAAATGTGTAGGAGCATTTGAGCAGCTAGCCATCAGTTCTTGGATATATGCCTTGGGAGCTGAACAGATAAGTTGTGAGTGTGATTTTTATGTAGATGGATCGTTGAGTTGAACCCAATATATTTAAGGTCGTCTTCTAATCAGGCCTCAAATAGAGGTCTGTCTACAAGACTAAGATCCAAATCCCCTGCAGCGCTGCAGGGGACCCGGATCTTCCTCTCTGGCAGCCAGTGGATGTCTGAACTATGCGTGCAGACAACCTCCGCTGCCGGCACTTCTGTCGTGGTGTCACGGCTAGAAGACCAGCAGTGCAGGAACTTGGTATCATCCACCGGGGTTCTGAACTCCCATGCTCTTACACTCTCATTCACATTTTCTCACACTCTCATTGACTCTCTCTCATGCACACTAAATGTCTCCCTACCTTTTCCAATGACCACTTCCACGTCCCTCAGCTTCTTTTCGTCTCCAGTATCTACTTCATTTACTTGTTCTTCTGTCTTCTTTCATTGTACGCATCTCTGCGCACTTCCTGGTGAACTTCTACAAAAATAGTGGAGCTTCTGGTGATATCCTCTCCCCCATTGGACAATCAGGGGAATGGGTGTACCTGGAAGCTCTTCCATTCTGCCCGAAGGTAATCTATTACAAATTTCCGCAAAATGGCAGAGCTTCCAGTGACATCCTTTCACCCTTTGGAGTGTGAGAGAGTGAAGAGAGAGTGAATGAGAATGAATGTGGGCGTCAGACTACAAATCTCGTTTCCAAATTTAAAAAAAAAACGCCAGTTTTTGCCCGCAAACGAATGGGCCAAGAACTGAAAAATGTGTCCAAATTGTTATTGGCTCATTTGCACATGTCTATTTACCTTTGATCATGATCTATCATATCTATGATCATTTCGCTTTCTGTCAAAAAAGCGCATAAACACTTCGTTACCTAGAATGATATTAACATTCTTTAACATCAATATTAAACATATAGTGACTTCATATTGGTTGTTTGAAGTATTAGCCTGGGTTTGTGATCCAAGAGGCTTTTATCAATGTTTTTGAAAAGAGCACAGTGGCATTTCTGCAGTTTCACACTGAGAAAATGTTGTCTTGTAATATGTCCATCAGGTGTTTAATTGTTTAAATTCCATGACACAAAAAAGCAAAAAGCTTCAGACAGTGGAACAGATTAGTTAACAATATTTTACTAATAAGCATATAGCACATTTTATCTGTCACTGTAGTTTGGGAAACTGTGGTTTTTTTTATTATTTTTATTTCTACTCTGAATTCAGAAACATCATCCATTAAATTCACATTATTTCTTTAAAGGTGTATTGACTTGAGTATTCAGATATGCAGACATTTTGATACATTTTGCATTTAATCTCACAATAACTTTATTAAAATAAATTGAGTGAATCATCGAAATCAAGGAGTCTTTACAAATCAAGTTGTTTTGCACTACAGGTTCAGCAATTACAGTGTCTAGTTTTCTAGTCCCTGATAGCCCAAAATAATGTTCTAAATGACGTTCTTTCCATAATGACGTTCTAAATACTTTCTAGTGGAGGTCTAAAGTCACATGGTGGTGATTCTCTAACATCAAAGTGTTATTTATGAGGTTAGTCATCTTGATTTGATGCACACTGGGTGCAGTTTGAGTAATGTCAACTACACTTTGCAGATCTTCTACAAGAGG
Source organism: Spea multiplicata (assembly GCA_009364415.1). Lineage (NCBI taxonomy): Eukaryota > Metazoa > Chordata > Amphibia > Anura > Pelobatidae > Spea > Spea multiplicata. The sequence continues at coordinate 77,261 of VKOC01014713.1, forward strand.
TGTACTCATTTTTTATTAGTTAAAACACTTCTAAATTAATAAGGAATTTGGATCAACCAACTTTTCTAGAGAATTACCTTCATGTTCAGTCGACTTTACAAAACAAAGTGACCTGATTTGAAGCCATCAACCAGAGTTGTGTAAGCATATGTCCTCTACTTGATTGATTATGTCACTTGGCAAGTGCAATATGGTCTGGTTCATGATGATTACATGTGAAAATTAAGTCAGACTGCAGAGGAAGATAGCAATGTCCTTCAGATGCATCCTTTGCCAGACTGCTCTACAAGGAACTAGGTGGTCAACATGGTGTGACCTTACTGGAAATCAGCACTGAGTTTAAAAATATCTGCATCGATGATTTTAATTTGCACTGAACAGGACACAGAATCGAATACGGAGAAACACCACCAATATCAGCTAATGGAGTAAATTAAGAATGTATTTATATTTACTTAAATGCAATAAAACACTAGCTGCGTACTGCTTCCATGGCTAAATATGTATTTTAGAATCCTATTTCAACAGTTATATTGTTGTCATTTTTGTTTCTATGTTTAATTGTATTTGTTACCATCAAATTTCCATATGAAAGCATATTCTACTTTCCAAGGATCTCCTTCTCATCAACTTTTTGCTCAAGCTTTCAAAGTTTTGTGTAACTTCTGTATGTGGAGGTTTCCAAATGTATTATGTATTCCAAGGATAAAATATTTTAAAGATAAAGCCAGGCAACCAATATACTATATGAGATTATTTTTATAATGGCAGGATAAAGGCAGCTGCAAATCGTATGACTTCCTAACAAAATAAAGGCACCCGGAACCCAATGTATAACCAGTTGTTTTATATACAAAAAATGATACATTATTAAACAGTGGTACCCACTACACCAATGTAAAAGTAAACAAAATGCACATTTTGGCTATAGTCTAGGTGAGGTTATTAACCAGTTGGCATACGAATAAACAGCCAGCATACCCACATTGAAGATTAAGCTAAAAAATGTCAAATCATTATGAGTATTTTTACAACTTTGAATCATGCTACCTCCCTAATGCACTCCCAAATGCACCTAATGTTACCCCACACCTTCCTTAGTTTGTGTTTATTTCACTTTTTTTGATAATATTAAGCAGTAAGGATGTTGTGACCAATGTGTTCTAAAAATGGTCTAATAACATTTCTCAGACACATGTTTGGAGGGTCAGATTCTATCATACCATGTGAAATTACATGGACTCCTGGGGTTTATGCATTAAAACTACCTATAGAATGTTTTTATAACTCAGTTATAAATATTTAGATTAAAAGTTATGGAAATTGAAATTGGTTGTAATCTGTGGTAGGGCCAGCATTAACTGATCAATTTTCTTTTCTGACGTTTTTCTTTTTCATGATCCACCTTGGACCAATCAAGGAAAATCAAAATGTAAGTTATAAGTTAAAAGGGAAGAATAATCACACAGATCCTAGCAAAAGGCAAGAAAAAGGTTCCTCATGCGATACAAAGTAGGTGGGTCATATAACACCTTATAACAGGCTCATATAGCGTACAGAGGTGTAAAATGTAGGATTTGGGAAACTTCACAAATCTATTTTAAACATATGGTATTACTCCTCGCATAAGCAGAAAAAACCAGGTTCGTTAAGTTTATCGATGGACACAAAACGGAACCTTAATATTGTGAAATATTTAATGTGCTAACCAAGGTCTATCTTCTATCTTCTGTCTAGCTTTACTTTATACAATCGACCTTGACAAAATCTATTTCAGTTTTGTGCCAATAAAAGAAAACACAAGGTAACATGAGTGCTTTGACATGCATGGCAATGTTTAGTTGTAAAATTTAGAAAAGCACTTGATATTTTAACGATTAAACACTTGGTAAACAGATTTTTGTAACATAATCACACTAATTATGCAGAGCATCTAGAAGAGATAATCTTTCCCTTATGGCCTTCCTAAACTGATGCAGTTTCAGCTGATTTAAGTGTTCTTCACTGGGAGAAAAGTCATATTTCTTTTAAGCTTTAGAAAGACACAATTAATCAATAAGTAATGACTGTTAAATAAACTGTAAGTCTATCACTACTGTTAGTAAAAATTGCATTTCATCAACAGTTTGTAAGTAATACATAATGTAATTTGGTTACAGCATAGTAATATAAGTATATTTATAAATGGTCTGCTATAAGTGTTTAATTCAATAACAAGTTTCATATACATATATTATATATCATATCTGTTTTTTTTAAATAATTATGCAGGGTCACCTCAGCTCTTCCTGCAAGTAAAGCTAATCTGAGTTGACACTTGGGAACTTGGTATTTCCTGCTATTAATTTTCTATATATATATCTATATCTGTATGCATTTTTATATGAACTATTAATTTATTAACGGTTTTTTTTATTTCATTTTTCTGGTATGATAAAAATATACTATATCGATCGCAGATTTCAGGTTGCAGCATTTTATTTTATTTTTTTTTAAATCAGAGCGCTGTCCATTTTTTATCTGTTTTTTCCTATCGCCACCAGATCTGTCTAAATAAGATGGTAGCCTTCTGAAGCAATTTAAACTTTTTCTTAAGCCAGTTAAGAAGGATAAGACACTTCTACTTTGTACATACACCTGTCATAGGGGTCGGTAAGGTTTATTCCTTTTATAATATTAGTTTCAATTACATTTATTCACATTGGTGATTATATCGTGCTCTAGCTTGGAATTTTAAATAACTAATGCACTTTGAAACAAGACTACTTAAGCTTTAGAGCCAAAAAGAATAAATCCTGTGTATTATCAGTGTCATAAATTCTCGGTGTCAGGTAATTTAATGAAGCTTTAATTGAGATACCTGTGCTCATGCTGGAATATCCTAAACCTGCAGCCTTTTTTGTGGTCCTCCAGAACTAGGGTTAGGAACCACTGACACTTCACATATTTTAAATAACAATCAATTTCTCATTTTTCTTTGTTTCTGTTCACTTGTATGCTACATATGCATTTTATACTGGACTGCAGCCTGACCACGTAACCGTTATACTAATGATCTGATCCTTTCTCTTCCTTAAAACTAAACTGATTTCATTTTTTACGGTAAAAAAAAAAAACAATAAAAAACAATAAAAAAAGGAAATGCTGTTGTTTGCTGAGATATCAACTGGCATTTCACTTAAAGTCAATGCTCTATTTTTGTTACAGCATATTAGACCACAATCTGCTATCTACAAATGTCAGTGGTAAAAAAAAAAAAACCCAGATCAGATCCAAAACAATGCACTAAATTGCCAGCACAGATAAATAAAGGAAAATTACTCCGCTGATTATTTTTATAACAAAATAGGTTTGATCATCAATGTCTTGTTAAACTCACTAATAAGAGAGGGAAAAAAAAATATATGTACAACATATATCCCACCAAAATTCAGGCCGTCAATCTTTAAACAACAATGAGGGACTAGTGATGTCGGCAGCACTGGATAATAAAATCTGAAGCAGATGTTTAGACAGGTCTCTAATTTTCTCTCAAGTCCCCTGGTAAGCATTTAATTTCTTTATTATATGCAAGCTAGGCAAATTGTACTCCATCAAAACTGTTGTGAAATTTTAATATTTTATATCATAACAAAACTCCATAGAATAACCTTTCTCTTAATAGGAACATCAGAATTTCAAATGTCAAGTCTGCTCCTTTTAATACATTTTAAATAGCTTTTTCAACTGAGCATGGTAGTGTTTTAATTTTGTATAGGTACTTTAGCTTGTTATATATATAATATATGTATATATATATATATATATATATATATATATATATATATTATATATAATTCTAAGTAGCTCAATTGCAAACAAATCCAAATTGAGTTTAGTTCCGAAAAATATAGAACATTTAAACAGCTTGGCCTCCATTATTATTTTTTTTTTTTGCAAAAACTACCATCTAAGGTTTTGTTCTTTTACCTGTTTTTTTAATGACACAAATAAGCCATGATAATATGAGTTCTATAAAATAAAATACACATTTTTAGTATGGTAGTGTACACTAATAACCTCTACATTACTAGAGGGAAAAAAAAGAAAAGAAATATCAGAGCATACGAGCCAGTCATAAATGTTTGGGGAGGTTACAGCTGGCAAAGTGTGTACGGATGGAAGATGGTGCATAATAATTTTCTGAATGTGTTTCAAAAAGACAAGAAATGTTAATGCAGATTATTCTAAGACATTTACTGTTATGCTACAGTAATTTCAAAAGAAAATTTGAAAATAAGCTCATTAAAGAAATTGTCTCCATTTTTTTTAATTAGAGCTGAAGACACAAGGAACATGGCTGAGTACTTGTAAAAAATAATAATTTTTGGTCTAAACATATTCCGTCACTGGATGAAAACAGAAATTAGGGAACTCAAGATGTATACTTGAAGGGGAAAGTCACTAGATCCGCCACCAGCAGACAAAATACATAGCATAGCATTAGCACTAGATCCCCCATCCCCCACAATTTACTGCACTAACCCTGCACGCAATTGGTGCAAATATCTCATGTACAAGATATCAAAATTTGCACCATACATATATGATGTCTGCTATGACTTGAGTTAATGTAAACAAGTTTGACCTCCAGTTTTATTTCACTCCTTTCTAATCATTTATAACTTCGAGTGTAGATGACTCCTATTAGTAATTTTTATCTTTACTTACTATACACGTAACGCTTGACACCCTACCAGACTGCTCAGTTATTACAAACACAAAGGAGACGTTACCATACAAGATAAAATATGACTCCCACAATTTCATGTAAGATATATTTATATACAATAAGATATTCTAAAGAATATATTTAACCCCTTCAGGACCGGCGTTGGAAAACTGCGTCTTCCCTTGAAGACGGCAGTTTTTTTAAAAAATATTTAAATCCTGTGCTCGGGATTCACAAAGTGATCACGTGCACGGAATTGAGGGGGAGTGGCTGCTACGGATCGCTGGGGACACCCAGCGCTCAGTAGCAGCCGCACCTCGCGATCCCAGCGTCCACAGCAACGCTGGATCGCGTATCATCGATGACGTACCAGGTACGTCCCGGTCTTGAAGAGGTTAAAGAAAGCCCTGAGTGGATATCTGGAGGGACATTCTTAATGATAGGAGTGGAGACCATTAAATACATGTCCATCTTTCTAAATTTATTTATCAGGGAAGGTGTTAACTTACAGCACATCATGTCGTTATAGACACTAAAGTAGCTGCTATGAAGTAGATTATACATAATCATACATGCACGTAAGAATGGCCTCCCATAATTTTCCAATCATATAGGGTAAGACTGTCTATATTTCCCAATAAATGAAATATATACTGGTTAATTGTAGAGTTTCATTGCCTTTAAACTAAATTATAAACGATAAACCAGATTTCCATACATTCATACAGTATAGCTTTTTAGTTTGCAATTTAATTTGCACGTCATCATAGTGCCATTTTTGTATGAGTTAAATGAGGTGAAGGCAAAAATAGATTAAAAAAAAAAAAATCAGATCTGCCATGAACTTTGTCTGTGCAATCACATCACTGAGTGCAAGTAATGAAAGCAGCGTGGCTGATTATTGAAAGTGACAGCCACACAAATCAATGCATGTCACCAGCAGAGTAAAAGCAGATGTTTCTGATTAATCAGAATTACGTGTTCACATCTAAATAAAAGCAAACATTATACAATCTAAATCTGGTACTTAACAGTTCCACAAAGAAAACCGTTTATGCTTATTATATGTAGCTTTGTCTAAGGAGTCTTGAGGCAGCGGCAAAACAACACAGCGAACACAGCAATGCAGATCTCGCCAACAAGACCAGTCCTGATCCTTGTGAAATATGTCATATGTGTTGACACAAACACACTCCTCATATTTTACTCACAATAAGTACAAATTGAGTTAACTTACTTTTTCGAGAGAAAAGGTTTTTGTTACTGCAAACCCCCAACCCGCTTCAAAGGCTCTGCGAATCATTGGAGCACTAGTGGTAGGAGGAGCACTTGCAAGGCCAAAAGGATTCGTAAATTTCAGTCCAACCATTTCCACGCTAATATCGACCAAATCAATTGGTGTATAGAAGAGTGGTAGCTCAGGTTTTTCAGGAATCGACAAACCTTGTAAACTCTGTCAAATAAATAATGTATACATTTATTATTTATTTGTAATTCTATATGACCAACGTTGAGACTATTAGAAAAATAGAACCCAACCCAACATGTGAGTGTTTACACTATCTAGAACATGAAAAGATAACAGAAAACTGTAAAACTACTGTACTTCTAAACTAAAGCTGATTTTTCAAAGATGGCTGAAGAACATATTCGGAAAGACAGCAAATCTTCCTAATTTAGAAGTCTTAGAAAGAGATTACTCATTTCAAAGATATTTTAATAAATAGGAGTTTATACTATTTCCAGCATATGTGAACAATAAAACATATTAATACAGACACATAAATTGTTGATTTTCCATTATGCATCTCATTTTGACTTTGAAAGGTTGTCAATGTGTTCCTTTTATGTATTTACATTTGTTTAGTTACCTGTATATACTTATGTATATGCCACGATGCTTGTTTTCCATCGTTACAGGATTCCACAGTAGTATTAGCCAAACCTCCAATATCTCCCCCAGCGAACACTCCAGGGTCACTGGTTTGCATTGTTTCCTGATTGATTTCAGGTAGACCCCATCTGTTAAACTTTATAGACTTCATTGCATTTATCACTGCAAATAAAGAAAGAAATACATAAGTGGAGAAAGCCCGAAGCATGCTCAATAAGTAAATGAAAAAGAGGAAAATGGTGTGAATGGATAATTAAAGTTTAATTAATCTTACCTTTGCTATGAAATGAAATATAATTTGTTCGTCAATGCCACTTTATATTTTTATTATTTATTATTGAATATTTTATACAGTACTTAATAACTAGGGAGATTAAAGAACATTCACAATGATAACATTTTCAATAGGCAAAAATAATAATAAAAAAACCCAAAACAAATATGTTATGATGATTATGACTCATAACAGCCTCTTGATTACCAATTACGAATGCATTGTAGATACATTTCATATTTGTCTTGACCTTAGTGTTTAATCTTATCAGCTGGATACCAAATCTTAGGGACTTTACGTCTTAGAAATGGAAATGACAAAAATACATTAATAACAAGGTTCAAGAAAAAGGGAGCAGAAGTTTCAAAGGACACCAAAGAAAATAATCATTTTTTTTTTCTTTAATCCATCACAGTGAATTGCTGCTTTGAATACATATCCCATGTCCTTGATAGAAGGGTAAGAGATTATAAACCACAGACTAAGATTAATATGTTCATCTATATGTTGAATTTCACAGAACATTGTCTAATTTACTCACTCTAAATTTGGAAGAAAATATCTGATATTTTATATTCACTGTTTGACGTAATTGTTTTTTTTGCTCGGAATTAAGAAAATGGTTAATTTAAGATATATTTTGTGTTATGCAGAAATAGTACTCCACCAGAAGGCTATCATTTGGTCAACATAAAAGTGCATGATTAATAATATAGGGGGTAGCACCTATCTGTTCCTTTACTAAAAGGGGAAATGGGAAGCTACCTAAGATCCAAACATTCTCAAGCGTCAATGTTTATACATCTAAACTACCGATTCTTTCAGGTATATAGAGAACTCTATGAACTCTATTGATGGGTCGGTTCCTGTGAAGATACATTGCTGAAAAAAGAGTGCAGATGTGCACATGATCCCAGTTTAAGCAACTAGTGGGAATCTGTATGAAATAATGATGTATCCCAAAATGTAAACAGTAAGGACACAGAAAAAAATATTATGTTTATTTTCATTTCAGAATTAGAATTTTCTGTTATTCTAAAACAGAGCACAGTTGCCTAAACAATTTTATTTGCTACAGTAACCCCTTATGTTCTTTAAACGCCACCAAAATGTAAGCACTAAAGTGAAACAAGGATATCCATCATGTACAGGAATTGTTTGTAAACAATTGCAAACAAAGGACAAATCCTAATTTTTTTTATCTATTTTTAGCATTTCATTGCATACCTAGTAAGCACTGGCGATATGACCTGTTTATCAAGATGTACATTTTGTCACCCAGAATTTAACTATTTTGCAAAATACCACAAAATCTCACAAAAATGCTACTTTAATGTTAATTTACTTTTTTTTTTAATTAAAAAAAAATCAAACACAAAGAAAATAAAATTCAAAGACGGGATTAAAATTTGGGACAAATGCTAAAACTACAACCTAGTGAACAGGGAAGCAAATTTAGGACAATTGACAGGTATTCAACAATACATTCTGATTGAGTTAACAACTTATAAATCAGAAGGCCCATGGAGCTTAAATCCTTTTGCCTCCAAGTAATCACATAATTCTGATTACAGAAAAATATCTATACATATTTATTTTGATGAAAATTCTATACAACAATATAAGAAGAAAAAAAAGAACTTTTATTTTGTGATTTCACACAAATTTGGTATTTTGTTCAAATTTTAAACTCTTAATACCAGGTGGCACCTGCTGTTGAAGGAGAAGGCCAAGTTGGGGAGATCATGGCTCTCCCTCTAACCCACCCAAAATAAAAGGAAGAGAATATTCTTGCCTGGGGTCCCACCTGGTCTATGTCAGATCCTGATGGCAAAATGGAGTCAACATGGCATCATGATATATTTACATTGCCCGCTGCCTTAGACCTGGTCATCCAGGGTAAGTGCCCCTCTCGTCCCCCCCACGGCCGCCGCCTTTACTACCATGTCTTAAAGGCACATTGTGCCTTTCACTGAATGCTATGGCAAGGCAAGCTTGGTACAGACCTCAATAGTATAAATGAGCCAGTTACGAAGATCAGAGGTCTTCCTTGTAACTGGCCCATTGAAAAGTGGCACACCATGGGGCCTAATCACCCAAGTTGACAATCAGGGGTATTCATAAGATTCTAATCCAGTTTGTCACACTGAGTAGTTCTCAATAAGAAGGATGGACAGACACAGGGTTTGGGACAGGCTAGCAGCCATGCTCCCCTTCACCAAGGACCAGGGTAGCATTACTGTAATGAATTCATGTGAGAGGATGTATTTCTACCTGAGGTACATGCCTTTTCCAACAGCAAAATGAGATACTCACAACAGTGATAAATGAATACTTCACTGCACAGAATATTTCTCACTTTATCAATAAAGGATATCCTATGGTTTCCATGAATAGTAACAAGCAAATATTTACATATGTTCTAGACAGCGAGGAAACCCAGAGCTCCAAGAGATCAAAAATACCATGTTGCAAGCTTTTCTTTTTGTATGGATTAAAAATGTATTTTAGCGGCAAATAAAAAATGAATTGTCATTTTGAATTCACAGAAGCAGACAATGACTCTTAATATTATCAACCATCTGTACACTCGACATAATCATTCCACACTGCTAAAGACTCCAAAAAATCATTTGGAGTAGTTAGTAACCTCAAAAGACTGGAGGGAAGGCAGAATGGATTAATTAACAAGGATAATGAGATCATGTTCAAAATAAAATGCCTAGTATGCATGCATTACAGCACTGTCTATTACGTATGCCAACATTGGGTTAAATAGAGTTTTTGTTCAATGTATTTTTGACAGCTCTCAATGTTTGACACAGACTCAGGTCACGTTAAATAGCTAGCAACTCCGCTTTAATGTGTCTGCTATAAGCCAAAGATGCTGTCTGTTATTTTCAGATCTAAAAGGTTGCTGTTTATAGGTTTATTGTATTTTCTGTGCAATAAACAAATTATTATTTTGGTGTGTCCTAATACTTTTGTTCATATAGTGGTGCACAAAGCAAGGTCTATAAAGACATGGTTGGATGAGCATTTATGACAAAACTTGACTGGCCACACAGAGCCCTAACCTCAACCCCATCGAACATCTTTGGGATAAACTGTAACGGAGATTGCGAGCCAGGCCTTCTTGACCAACATCAGTGCCTGACCTCAGAAATTAATCTACTGGATGAATGGGCAAAAATTCCCACAGAAACACTCCAAAATCACGTGGAACACCTTCCCAGAAGAGTGGAAGCTGTTGGTGCCCCTGTTGGTGTATTGGTCAATATGGACAATACTTTTGTCCATATAGTGTACATACATACACTCGCAGATAACGTTCCCTTGTATAAGGGCTCAGTGGGGAGATGGCTTCCTTGCCCCTTCCTTGGCGCCGCCTCATTCTACTGGTTACCCAAGTCTGTCTTATTATATAGATTATTTGAAGGAGTGTTGTTGAAACCGACCACAAGTACTGAGGGTGGGTGAGCTAAGCAGAGTAGATTTTATGGCTGATTGCAAAGCCCCCATACAAAATGATTTACTTTACTGGGAGTGTCTTGTTATGAGGTGCTGTGGTTCTCACCCTTCCCTGCTCCACTACTTGCTTCTGTTCAGCAAATAAGAACACCTCAGTTGATACTAGCAAGCAGTCTTTTTATTCCTCCATTTCCCTGGTTACCTGCTAATTAGCCAGCCCCTTTCCTGTTGTGCTGTGGCTACTTAGCTGTAGAGGCTGAGTTAGTCTCTGCCCTGGCATGGTCTCTAATCTCCAAGCGGAAACACTAGTCCCCAAGAGAGACCGTCATTCCAGGAACACCTGTGGAGGTCTCCCGTCAAGTTAGCACCTCGGTTTTCATCTCCTCCCATACCTCCCTCACCTCATATACTTCCATACCTCCCAGATTAGGTGGGCTCTCTTCCTTTCTTGATTGAATTACCTGGTCTCCTACCTTCCAGGCACTAAGAATACCAAGGCTGATGCTCTGTCTCGCCAGTTCTCAAAACTTAAGAAAAAGAGCACCCTTACACCAGTCATACCTGCTGATTCTATCCTAGCCACAATCTGTACCAGTCTTACCCCTCTGTTGGGTGCCCAAATTCTGGCTGGGTAAATCTCTGCTCCTTCTGAAAAACGTTGGGATAGGTGCTTTGTACCAGAGAACCCAAGATTATCATTGTTGCACATGTACCATAAAGCTGCTTTCAAGATCCCATTGATTGTCAATGTGGTCATATATCGTCAAAGGGAGGCAAAATTTGGGGGTTATACGGAAATATATCTTTAATAAATAAAATATCCACACTTTTATTAAAAACCAGATCCAAAGTCCCAAAATATTTCTTTAGCAGTTGCATATACAGGAAACCTTGCATCCTCCATTTGAAATCATCATATAGGAGAATGTGATGCTCCATACAGTGTAAAGTTCACACATTTTCCATATTCTATTATGTTTTCATTTTTCTAGAACACAGTCTTCTAGGGATATAAAGCACAAAAATGACAAAAACTGTTACAGTGCCCTCTGGTCATGACACAGTCTCTGTCTCTTCATTCTCTACAACCTCCCCCATGCCTCTAGGCAGTGAAATATTTATATATATATATATATATATATATATATATATATATATATATATAATATATAGTCGTGTGTATTATATATTATATATATATATATATATATATTATATATATATATATACACGCAATTGATAAGCTGACTTCTGTACCAGTAAATAATTTGCTTGCCACAAATCTCAACCTGTCTGTTAGCAAGCTGCCAGCCTGTCTCTTGATATTTCTAACACTGCTTTCCTTGATAAGCTTATAAACCTCATTAGGAAACACTACTGTCAGATGCACCTTGACAAGATCAATTAAACCAACTTGTTATTTTTAATAGGAGAAACATACTGTACTAGGGAATGACAGATAAATTGCTAAGTGGCCATCTATACTACAGAGAAAAGTTGAGATCATGTTAGTTTTTTCTTCAGTATAAACACTAGCTCAAATCCTAATTAAACCGAGAAAAAAACTTGACAGAAATGGGTAATTGCAGCCCAAGTAGTAATATTTATATAAAGCAATATATGAAAACACTTTATTCACACTTTTTCATGAGTCTAAAATGATAACATATGCATTTACCCGATTTTCGTGTTTGACAAAAAAGCTAACCTTTTAAGTTATTTCTTAATACATATAACTTAAATCATTATAATGCATTCTTATGCAAAAAATATAATCTCTCTTCGTATTTCTTCCAGTATTTCCTTCCAAGGCATAATGATGACCAGCAGAATATAGTCTAGAGTCTAGGGAGACATTAAGGGTGTATACATGAGAGTGAAGTATATTGTAGGGTTTTTCAAATCCTGGCTGTCGATGTAACCCAGACCTCCAGGCCAGCTGGTGGCCGAGATGAGTGCTTGAAAGGCATTAAAGCCAACCAACCCTGAGGCTAATGGTCCCTAACCCAGCATGACACTGAGGAATCACCTAATTTAAATGGTTCATTCCATCAAATCTCACTCTCTGCTACAAGTTTAATAATAATCATAGGGCTTGAATAAAAAATGGTAAAATAGTAAATACAAAGCAGTTTAGAAATAACAATGATCAACATATAGAAACCTATGCATTTACACTGTGACCGAAAGTATTATAACACCTGGCCATCAAACCTACAGTATATGAGTTTGTTGGACATCTCATTTCAAGACCATGGGTAATAATTTGTGCCTATTCAGCCAAAAGAGCCTTTGTGAGTTCAGACAGTGATGTTGGACGAGAAAACATGGGTCACAATCTGCGTACAAATTAATTCATAGGGTTTAGGTCAAGGTTCTATGTAAGTCACTCAATTTCCTCCACAACACTTCAAACCATGCCTCTATGGACATTGCTTAGTGCACTGGAGCACAGTCATACTGAAGCAGGAAAGAGCCTTCCCCAAAATGGTGCCACAAAGATGATTGTCCAAAATGCCTTTGAATGCTGTAGCATTAATATTACCCTTCATTGGAACTAAGGGACATAGCAAAAACCTCAAAAAAACCCCTCAGACCCCAGTCCCTTCGCCACCAAACTTTACAGTAGGCACTATGCATTCCAGTAGGTAAAGTTGATCTATTTAATGAAGCTCCTAACACACAGTGCTTGTCCTGATGTTGCATCCAGAGGCAGTTCGAAACTCTATAGTGAGTGATGTTACAGAGAACAGGTGATTTTTCTTTATAATTTCACAAACTGACTGACAAACTGACTGGCAAAGATGGCATCCATTGACAGTGCCACATTTAAAGCCACTGGGCTCTTCAGTATGACCCATTTTACTGTCAAGGTTTGTCTATTGAGATGGTTGATTTTATATGCATGTTAGCAATGGGTGTCCACATACTTTTGGTCATATAGCGAGACCCAATGGGAGTCTGCAGAAATTTCCATTTATTGACATTCTTGGTATGAAGATGTTTCCCTCTGTTTTACATTATAGAAAATTTGTTTTCTGACTACAGGAGACTGCCCAATTGTTGTCACATAAGAAGAGAGTGAAGTCAGTGACCACCAAGTGATGCACATGTGGCCAGTGGCTGTATACACATGGTCATGTATATGTTGTGTTTTATATGCTTGAAAATGGGGTTGTACATATTCAGCTGGAGGTCACACACTACAGGACTCGATCTGCTGTAAGTATGTGACCATATCAGTTTAGGTCTGTTACAAAGCAGTTGCTTATACAGCATAAACATTATTGACTGTTAGAGTGTATATTTTTATGTTGATTTTATTGTTAGTTTTTTATTGTCCTTTGTAACTGTGCTACTGAGAAATGATGGAGAGAATGAGGACAAAGGGAGAATGGAACGATGTGAAGAATGAGTGCAGATGGAGACAGGAAAAAAGATGGGGATAAGGGGTTGAAGGAGAAAATAAAGATGGGGAGAAGAGGGGCAAAGGAAGACAGGAAAAAGGATGGAGGGGGGCAGAAGGAGAAAGGAAAGTTATGGAAAGAAAGGGGTGGATGCTACTGAAAAAAGGAAGAGCTAAAGGGAAGTGAGAGAAACTGGGCAGGAGAGATATAGAGAAAGGAGAGAGATTGTGAAAAAGGAAGGATACAATGAGAAACAAGAGAAAGGGGGAATAATAATAAAGGAGGAGGAGAATAAGTGAAGTAGGAATAGATATAGAATTGGAGAGATAAAAAAGAGATAAAGAAGTCATACATTTGTATAGGCATGACTTGTACATTCGGATTGGTACAAATTCACAAATTTGATGGATTTGCATATTGTCAATGCAAACAAATCTTTAAAAATGAGGCATGATCCCCCACGCAAAAACAAAAACAAAAGCAAAGAGCTTCACATTTTCATTCAGATGTTGTGTGCTCATCCACTCTTTCACGCTCTCATTCATGTTCTATCTAATTCTCATTCTGATTTGAAGTCATTTAGCTGATAACCTCCCATGAGCTTCTGCAGAAATAGCAGGGCTTCTGGTGACATCCACTCCCCTGATTAGAGAATTACATTGGAATACACAAAATATTCTGCCATAAAAGAAAACATTAAATGGTATGAATATAATATAAATATGCATAAATATATGAAATAAAATGAGGTAAAATTACAAGGTGATTTTAAAAAGTGTATTCTGCTCTCCCAACAGAATTAGCCATAATGCATCTTGTATTGTCGTTACTTGCTCTTTCTTACCTTTATAATCAACATGACAACGGTATTTTAGCCCAGTCTCAAAACAAGTATAAATACCGTGTTTATACCGGTTAAATTTCCCTATTTGGGAAATTTTAGATACAAGGCACTGTATTTTCTGAAGGTACATTTTTCATATGCTCCACCTTGAAGAATTTAGGGCAATGCTTTTTCTTGCAATTTTACTTATTGACAGAGGGTGGTAAGGTGTTTTTTGTTTTTTAAGTGGATACCCTTCTATGCTCTTCATAAAAACCTAATTTAGGCTAAGAAGGCTTTAGATGGCTTTGGTTTATTTAAACATTTTCAAGTATTAAATACATACATACATTATTTTATACATAGACATTTGTACACGTACATACATGTATTAGTTTGAATTTTAATTCTGATGTTGCTTTTCTTTTACTTTACATGTTGAAAATGTAATGTGGACATGAAACTACTTCACTTAGATTGTTTTTTCAGGTTTTCCTCTGTAATTTCCAATTAACTTGTTATTTCCCAAGTGGTAAAACATATGTTCTTGCATAATTAGATTCCAGATATCTAACATTTCTATTTCTTTTATGTGCTGTTCCTTGAAGCCACAAACATAATTAGAACCTTCCATTTTGCAATCAAACAAATTATTTCTGAAGGATTCTTTCATAACATGCACAGCCTGTTTATCAAAAATATGCAGTATAATGCATGTACTTTATGGTGTAGACTTTATTGTAGAATTTATTGAAAAAATTTCAGATTACCCATAGCGCCTGTGCTGCCATAATCAGGATCCCACCCATGTGTTCATGCCACCTTTTCCTATAACTGCCTCCTCAGCATGGTCTCCTATATGAGATCTGTGCATGCCAACGTAGTGCTTTAAGGTGACAAGACCTCTTGGTTTGACATCTTACCTGAATATGTAGAAGGAATGTTATCAAATTAATTGTGCAACCTCACTTGGTAGATATTCAAATCCTGGCTCTTGCACAATAGTTGACTAACTATTATCTATCATTTATATATCCTATTATCAGAGCATATTGAGGAGAATAGTGATTAGAATGGAATGAAACTGCATATATCTCTGCAGAATTCTCCTCTTCTGCTAGTAGGCAAACAACTTTACCAAGTACCACATTACACTGATATTTATTGACATTATATACCACACTGGAACCTGCTATTTTGTTATTTTATGTTTTAGATTTATTTTAAATATTTATATTATGTCCATGCCCTTTCAATCACCATTGATGTATATGATAAGGCACTATATACAGTATATTTTTTTGTTTCATCGCCGATAACATTCATAATCAATATATGAGACATCATAACGTGTGGCTTAGGTGACTGTATTGCATGTCTTGTATTATTTAATAAACGTAATAAAAAATAGATATTATAATATTGAATGTATAATACAGTTTGCCTCTTTAAAGGACATGGATGAAGGAGTTGGTGTATACTACACAGATCATAAAGAAAATATAAAGTATTCATGCATGTCAATGTCTAGAATGTATTAGGAATAGACCAATATCCAGAAAAATAATCCAGTCTGTAACGCTTGTTTTTAAATAGAACTCTGCGGGAGGATTCGCTATGATTGGTCAATTATGGTCAGTGCCACAGTGGTACATAATGAAGCATTATAGGTGGGATTCAATACCATACTCAAAAAACACACGATCACAAGAGGATTTAGTAGTAGTAGTGTTTCTAGCCACTTCTTAAAATGTGTTTAGAATTAAAACAAAGCTAACATTTGAATCCAAACTATTTTTCACATGAAGTCTTTGTTTCAAGGAGCTTTATCCTTCAAACTCATTTCAGACTAATGTTTGCAATCACCCAACCTTTCTCATAATACATTATAGCATATACATTTCTAATGCTTTTTTTTTTCTACGAATGCTGTAAAATAATACAAGACACAACTGAGTATCATCTTGTTAACATGAATTACTCCCCCACTACGTATGGGTATCACATACTTGTAGGACTGGAAAGTGAACACCTGTTTATATACAGAATCAGTCTGGTAGAGGCAGATGTAATACCAGATTGTCCATATGGTTCGGCGTATGATTCATCAGTGGCCTGGAAGGACGATAATATCTTTATATTATCTCAAAGCTTTTTTTTTCTCTAAGAGATTCTAATTTGGCAGAAAGCTCTGAGTGTGTTGGCTTCGTTGGTACACCAGGGATGACAGCTAAGTATTGTGAAAAACATCTTATGCCGTGGATGTGACAGTGCATTAGTTAGCTGCAATGAAATCATGGCATTAAAGAATTCAGTGCACTTTCACTACTGAAATAGTCATTTGTACTCATAGTTTGTGTTTCTTTGACTCCCGATACATATTTTTGTGGTTAGACCAAACATCTTCGTTTACACTGAGCCTGGTGTCAAAGAAGGGGCTAGGGACATCCACAAACAAATGAGATGAGGTGGTCCACATAAAACAACTGCATGCTACTTAGGACAAAAAATAGAATTAAAACAGATATTACAGCCTGTTTTAGATCCTACAGGCCGTCTTAAGAGCTTGTAAAAAAATTGATTGGTCAGTCTGCACCGAGCTCTATTAGCATGTCTGGGCACCTTGCTTATAGAGACCTTCTCCTGTGTCTCCATATAAAGGTCTTCCCATGTCTTGCCTTCACATATGGGCCAGGTGGGAGTCAGCCAGGAAAGTGACCAGTGGAGAAAGGGTTTGGGGGTGAGAGGAGCTTAGTAGGGATTGGATAAAGCCAGATAGCCCCCCTCACGGGCAAATAAAGTGACTGCTTAGGAGGTCCGTAATTAGTATTACATGCCATGTCTGAAGTTAATATTAAAGATGGCCCTGGTAAGATCTCCGAGTGCTATTGCATAATTGCAATAGAATCAAATGGATGACAAAATTGAAAATTGCAGAAATGTTCTTCCCGGCAAAATGTTTAAATAATCTAAATAAATCATAATAAATAAATAATGTTTGAAATATAATACAATCAAATACCATGTTTAAACTTACTTAAAAGTAAATCATGTAGATATCTCTAAGCAAACACAACAAAATTCCTTTTTTTCAGATGATAAAAGGTTTTGTGTTTGGGTCTATACATTTGGTACATCTGATGCCCAGAAAAACACAAGAAAAATATTAAAAGGAAAATGTATCTGAATTGCAAGATAAAAAGCAAGTTCTCAAACAGTAACTATCCGTAATGCAGCAACATCAAATGTCTTTGTTGCATAGAAGACAGAACAGCATTAATATTTTTTTAGATTTGTCAAGATAAAAAGTAATTTACAAAGGGGAAGTCATTTTAGTTAATTTTGAATATAGTAGCTTGTGTTTCCTTACCGAGAATGATGAGATTTGCATCTTGGCATATGAAGTACCAACATATCCCAATTGCCTAATATTAAGATGCCGATGTTAGCCAATATGAACAAGGCTATATAATTCTATTAGTCATTATGCTCAAGCTCAGCTAAATGCTAGTTTACCTGAACAGGGATTTTTTATATTATTTAAAGTGGCACCTTTTAATTGTGATCTTAAGTTTATTCACTATGGTGTGAGCTTACAGTTTAAATTCCCAATTTAAAGTTACACTCCCATCCATCATTTACACATTGACCACTTATTAGAGCTAAGTAGCCCCTTAACATTTCTGTGGTGTACAGTATTACCCCCATTTTCCCATATCCCAGCTATTTGCCATGTAGGAGATGCGTTCACCCAAACACACCTTCTGACACATGGCAAACGCCCTGAGAGGATGTCTAAAGAGAACTTGTGCACATGCGCTGAAAGAGCTCCTAATCACTCTGTGGCAAGAAACATTGCATGGAGGGGGGCATTTTTCTACAGCACTCTCTACCATACTGAGCAAATAAGCTAAACTTGTATTTTTATTCTTTCCTTTGATGGCTTGATCATAAAAGGGACGCTAAACCTTTTCAGAAGTTTTTCAGCAAAAAATATTAATGGGGCCCAGTTTAAAATAGTTAAGGGCTTATTTTTGGAAATACTTTGGGCATTTATCAGAAATAGGGATTATGCTTCAGAGAAGGGGTAACTGCACCTTTCAGGAGCAAAGGGTATTGTCTGCTGTAACCCTGGTGTGGGTGGTACCTACATATTGCGTCATGATCTGCCAGGATCTTTCAGGGAATATAGGGATCAAATTGCGCATAGCAATAGTTAAAGATGTCAAATCAATTTCTTACTATTACTGTAGTTACTTTTTATTTCTCCAATTTTAACTTTTGTTTATGTCAACACTTACCATCTGGGTCACTCAATACAGATCCAAATGCACTGATAACCACTTCTGCTTTCAGATGAACAACTTGATCCTGATCCTCAATCCAGTTTCCTTCCTCGTCCTGTTCTGTCCGAACAAATTCCATAGCGCTGATTTTACCACCTTTTAAAATAACTTTGTGAGGAGAAAGGAAGGGAAGAAATTCACACTTCTCTTCCTTGGCCAACTCAACCTGTAGAAAAAAATACATATGTACATATTTATATTTTGGCACAACAAATTATTATTTTAATTTAAAAAAAAAAAATTAAACCAAACACCTTGGTTTCTATTATCTAATTACTATTGTGTGACTTAGAAGGAATAAAACATATTGAAATATTTTTTTTTAAAATCTTGGGTAGGTCAATCTACTAAAGCCAAGCAGGATGGAGAACTGGAGAAGTAGGGGGCAGAGCAATAATATTTTATGCAGAGGCAGCTGAGCCAGGTACACATAGGAAATATTTACTCTGCCCCCTACTCTGTACAGCATCTTCACTACTCAGTGCTCTGCCTTCTGTACCATCTCCCTGGCTCATTTACTCTAACACTATATGCAAACACACTCAGCCTAATACCATATACAGACACCTTCATGCAGACACACCACACTGTACATTAACACACACTTGTTATAACACCATAAACTAATACCCAGCCCAGTTTAACAGGGTACACTGACACACCCCGAAAAACACAACTGGAAATTGCATGCTGACACTACACACTCATTCTAACGCTCCACACAGTCTAGTATTATACACTAACACACATACACATTATATGCTGACAGACACAGTCTAACACTGCCCTCTGACAAATACTGTGCAATTTGTATTCTAACCCTGTATACTGACACACACACACATTTTAACCCTGTACACTGACACCCACAGTTGCAAAACATACACGAATTTAACCCAATTTTATCCCAATCTCTTGTTTTCATGATAGCCCTTTCCTATCTTTTTCTCTCCTCCCCATTTTCCTCTTTAGCACCCCCCCCCCTTTTGGTGCATCTTCTACGCAGAGTAGTGGCAAATGAAGTCATATCCCGGTGCTGAAGCTTAGGTCTGAATGAACAGACCACATGCTCCCTTAATTTGGGGCTGTTAGAGAGAGATCTGCGATCTGCCCAACCAGCCTTACACCCACAACTACCAATTCCCTGGGCAAGCTCTCAACTCCCAGGACTGTCCCATAAAAATCCAGACAGTTGGCAAGCATGGAGTATTGTACATTGGATATGAAATCTGATCAGAGGCCCATAAAATAATATGACCTCCTCTTATTGCTAGTTATGCCAAACATCCTGTTTGCAGTTACAAAGCTTTTTTTCACAACATTTAAAAAATTAAATTGCGAAATACCAGAGGGAGAAAGAGGATGCGCAAATGCAAAATAACTTGCTCTTTTATAATTACTTGTTTATGGCTTCCCATGGATTAACAACTAAGAAATATAACAGAATATTTCTGAATGTGCGGGTATCTTACCAAAAAACAACATTATTGTAATAGGCATGTAAAGCTAAGCATATTTTAAAGCCTGTATATACAAAGCAGTATTACTTGGAATGCATTGATCATTACTAAAATCTAGTAGCTAAATGCAGGACTAACTTGCAGCACTTACATTAATTTAGGACAAAGTAAGTTAAATCCACCACGTATTTTGCAGTAATGTAGTTATTTAAAATAAAATTGGTAAATTTAATGATTTACCTCTTCTGGAACAGCCCTGATATTAGTGAAACCCTTTCTAAAGACCACAAACACCCTTCGTGCACCACAACGTAGCGCAGAGGTTGCACAGTCAAAAGCAGTGTCTCCAGCTCCAAGGACGATCACAGATCCCTTTATGGATGGCAATTGAGAGCGACAGGCACACATCCCTGAAGGAAGAAAAAAAAAATCAAGTTGAAAAACCATTTTGCATGTCAACTCAGAAAGATACATGTACTTAAAGCAGTGTAAAATTGCATCTCGGGGTTCCCAAGCATAGAGTGTCACTATCAAATTATTCTGCTTCGCTGAGAGACAGTTCCATTGCTGTACTTTAAGATGTGCTCATATATGTAATTTCATAGTCACTACACTTTAGGGAACTGAATTTTGTCTGGTTTTATTCTCAAAGGATTCAAAATACTAGCACAGTGGTTTAAAGAACTATTCATTCTTGTATTGAGTTGCAAAACACTTTCAGCTATGTTAGCTCCGTGTGTGTTTTTTTTAGTTACCATTGTATTGTATTATAATGATGTAGCTCAGAGGAGAGAAGAGAAAGAGGGAATGTGATAGAAATATTTCAATACGTAAACAGATTAAACAAAGTACAGAAGAAAGTTTATTTCAAAGGAGGAGAATTGCTAGAACTAGTTATAACTAGAGGGTCAGAGACATAGGGGCAACCTAAGGACGTCACTGAGAGGGTTGTAGTTAAGTGGAATAGCCTTCCAGCAGAAGTGGTATATGCTAATACAGTGAGGAAATTAAAACATACATTGGATAGGGATATGGCTAAACAGAATCTAAGACATGACCCAAGACTGACTCCTGAGTCCTTCTTTAAGGAAAAATAGGCAAAGCAGATGGTTTAAATTATTATTATTTTTATTATTATTAACAGTTAACAAAATGCAGAGTGAAAATATTTTTTATTTTAAATCAAATCAGTAATTGATATGACCACCCTTTGCCTTCAAAACAATACCCCACATGCCACTGTGGGGTATCACTATTCATACATTCATATATTCAGTACATGTGTGGGGAAAAATACACACACAAAAATACTACTGCAAACTTAGAAAAAATGCTGGTGGTAAAATGTGTGCATGCAAAGAGTTAAAATACTAGCATTTGAATTACACTGGGTTTGATGGGGTAAATTGCATTGGCCGGCACATGGGGGAGGAATTACCAAAATAGCACATGGGGGAGGAATTACTAAATTTGGAAAAATGGTTTTGAAATAGCAAAATGCTACTTATTGCCCCATAACTAGCAGAAAAAAGCAAAAAAAGAACATAAAAACATTGGGTATTTCTAAACTCAGGACAAACAGTAGAATATATTTAGCAGGTTTTTTTTCTACATTTTTAACCATATTTTTTTAGTAAATAATATGATACAATCAAAACATGACATCTATAGAAAGCCCTTCTTGTCCTGTAAAATACAACATATAACTTGGGTGGGTTCAGTAAACGGGAAAGAATAACATTACAGCTAAACACGAGCAGCGCAGAAATGTAAAAAACAGCCATTGTCACGAAGGGGTTAAAAGACTGTGTACCTAGAAGATTTTTTTCTGTTTTGAAGGCAAATATTCATTTGATTTAGATTTTCCTTCTACTCACACACTTTTCTAAATAATTAAACCACAAGCAAGCAAGGGTTACATTACAGCATATTTTCACACCTGCCTAAAACTTCTGCACAATACTGCATGCTTATAATTTATAAACAGATACATTACTATGGCAACGTAATAGTTACTGATATTCTATTTACAATGTACAATGAAAAAAAAGGCTTAAAATGTAAAAAAAAGTGTTCATGTTGTAGATTTAGAAGAATGAGTACATTAAATCCACTGACACCTCACCAAATCTAGGAGATGACACAATCACGATTCATCTTGTATTCAAGAGTTCTCCCAGACAATAGTACTATAAGTGGGTATGCCAACCTGAGGGAATTTGGTGAAGCCTCACTTCAGTTCCATGTAAACTAATCAAAGTAATCATAATCCAAGTCTGTGATGATCATCTGAGCTGGTTCATTCGGATTCTCATGCTTTAAAGAGAACTGTACTCATCTGCTCAGTACATATATATTTTAGAACATATGAATATGCCATTTAAAGTTTGATGAAAAAAATAAACTAAGGTGGCATCCATCTCGCATTTATTTCTTTGGTATAGATCAAGTAATAAATCAGGAAAGCTGCACTTTGGTGAACTCTTTCCGACTCTTACATGCAGTCTGAGTTTTAGGATAGACTTGGTCGCCGGCCAACTCTTCATGTTTGTCTTCATGTTCATCTTCGTGGGGAGAAAAATCTTCGAATTCCACGAATATTCGCCCGTTCCTGTGTTCGGTTCGGGCGAATATTTGTGTTTGTTTTTTTTCTTAGTTTTTTGCCTTTCTTTTGTAGAATGGGTTAATACAGGGTTAATGCGGTACACACTACGCAGCAGCTTTGCCGCCAGGATTTTAAGTGCATGAGGATTACCATAGGATATGCTAAGTCATTGTCTAGATTATTTTTTTTACAATTCTTGTGTGTCCACTTAAAAAATCCTAATAATTATTGACACTTATCATGTTTATTAACAAATGCAATTTAAAAACTGCTAAGAAAGAAGATTCCTGGATATCCTATTACAGCCATAGTAGAGATGTGGATGAATTCTTAATATAATCACTAAATGAAAATAATATACCATCCTATATAAATATATTCAGCCTAATTAAGTATCTCCTGTGCTAGATAAAGTAATTAACTTTTTAATTAAGCTAAGCTACAATTAAATTCAAAAAGTGAGCCTTTGAAAATTGCCCAATCCTCCATTGTTAAACTTACATTATTTAAAACACTAAAATTAGACTTGTTTAACCAGGTTTGAAATTAAAATCTTCAGTAATTTCTGGAACACTATGCAGAAAGCATGTCTCTCTGGCAGTAAAAAGGTTAAAAAAATTTTGTGAACCTTTATAATATAACGATAGACACATAATTAAGTCACTAACTTTTCTTTCTAGAATCTATTTATGAGGATATGCGGAAAGATTAAACTACTATAGAGGTGAAGGAATTTTAGAGAACATATACTATAATAAATTTATATATACATTAAGCTTATTACAGCGAAATAAAATTATGTACTTTTTATATACTATATTCCGCATACCCCAAATTTTGATGCCACTATAACTTGCCATTAATAACATATTCCTGCCTTACTACATGGAATGCATTGGTATAAACTAGCAAGACTTTAATTAGCTGCTCATTTATTTTTCTTTGGTACAGATCAAATGACAAATCTGAAACAATGTTCTTTGGTGAACTGGTGTCCTTACATCGCATTCACTGTAAAGGGAATTATTTTATGAAAAAAACGTAACTGTAACTTAACTATAACTGAAAACCTCGATTGCTAATGTAAAATATTCATATTTAAGTATAAAATTTAAGTATATGTAGCAGACGCTGTATGAGTTCTTACTCACTTGTAAGCATAAAGCTAAGTGAAAATGACGTGATTTTGTGATGTGAAAATCATGAGACATAAACCTAATGCTGATGGAGAATAAATGATACCATGAATACTTGCAAAATAAAAATAAGGTTTATTAAGCCAACGTTTCAGCCACAAGTGGCCTTCATCAGAGTCTGCTCCTTGTTAGCGCCGATGAAGGCCACTTCTTGATTGGCTTAATAGACCATTTCTCGTGGGACCAGCTTTAAAACCATTTTTTGTGACATCTCTCTCTGATTTAGAATAGGTCATATCATCTGGGGTACATCAGTCCATAGGAGAAAACCTATGTGGTCCCTTGATGATACTGAAATAAAGATCTACCTTGTTAAAAACCAACTATCTGTAATACTACACTAAAAAAAAGCTTTGCTGTTTAGATATCGAAACAAGAAATATCATCATTCACCATAACTTTTATATATTTCTTCAAAGTGAGAAAAAACTAAGCCTTCTGGCAATGTAGCTATCATACGAGATGCAGCATTTAATCTTTCACAGATACAGCATAACTGTTACCACAGGCTTATTAGTAGCTGCAAGGTGGATAATATATCTTGTTTGCTTGCATAGTTAAATCATATTCGCTACATAATGAAACACATATGTTATGTAATGAAACGGGGCAACGTGACGCTAGGTATTTATTTTTCTGAACACAAAGCTCCGAGTTCTTCTGTGTTATAAATGTTCAGAGGTCACTTTGGAGCTTTCATCAGGTGAAAATGAGCCATAAAACCTACAAGAAGCCTGAGCTTTCCGTGGAGTCCTTGGCTGGGATGTGTACAGTTAAGTGCTGCTTGTGAATTTTTATGAGATTTCTGGGCTTTCTCGTCCGCCCAGAGGGCACACTTTCGGCTTCCATTATTACCAACAATTCTGTGAAACCTGCTGTTCTAATATGAATGCTAACTATCGTATCTTGGCTCTACCGTTTATTGTATGTTAAAAGTATCCATCAAACGTCAACTATATTTACCACATTTACTGTGCCCTACCAGAATGCAAGCGACCGAAACGATTATTGCTTGCAATTCTTTTGCATTTGTCTTCAGTACAATTGTCGGGTTGTTTCCTATGAAGTCTCAGCTGGGTTACATTTCTGGATGAGCTATTATTTCCAGAACTAGTCACAAAAAATATCTGCATTCTTTAAAATGTACCTTTAAGAGGAAGAAGAGCCCCTGGACATTTATTTTGCCTAATGCTGAACAGACACATTGATCTTTAATTCTAATGGGACCATAGAATAATCTCTTGCAAACAACTGACAACAGTGTGTACATTCTGTCTTAAAATTAAACAGTGTTCATCACAGTTTGTAGCATTACTAAGTAAATGTATATAATCTACCTATAGCTTGGGCTTTTGGGGGGATTTTTTTATGTTAACACAAGAAGATTTGTACCTAACAGAAGAAGAGATCAATGGCTAAAGATAACACTACTAGCATATCAATTACATTTATGTCTTTTAGCCTCATATTCTTCTCCAGTGTTAAACATTGTCAATGTCTCCTACTGTAAAATGACGTCAGAATCTGCCAGAGCTACATAAATAAATGTACTGCAAAGTTAACTCCTCACCCTTACAAAAGCTACCTGTCTATTTTGCAACCAAAGACATATACTAACCAACCAAAGGAGAGAAATAACATATTGGGGATAAATCATCCTGGAAATCCAGAGACAAGACAATGAAATAAATCAAAGACATCAGAGGTTCACCCTATCTACCCTAATTGCATTCATCCAGATGTGGGGGGAGAGGCTTTTAAGCATATGCCAATTTTACCAAAATGGAGAAAGTATTCCTTCATGACTTCCTGGGCATCCGTTGCGATGCCTACCAATGAATAATTTTTTTTTGTAAAGAGTTCACAGTATGTGTTGTTACCTCGAGAGCACAAAGGGGGTGAAAAAAGGTTACCAAGTCGCAAGTGTTACATAGTTAACAACATTGGGGAAAAGTCTATTGAGTTTTGCCTTTTCAAAATACTCCTAACTGCACTGATCCAGATGAAGGCAAAACATGCATTTTAAACCTGGTTTCTCACATATCCCTGATTACTTCCATGGGTGAGAAAACGGTTGGACACTGGCGTACTGAGGTCACAGTACGCCAGTAATAAGTGGCCTTTTCTGAGTATATTGTCAGATGATTCCCTCTGCAAGGAACCCATAGAGATCTTTTGATCAGCACCTTAAAGGTGCTTCTTCCTTTACTAAATAAATCCAATTCAGTTTAGCACTCAAAACTAATATCTCCAATTCACCTTTTAGCTCTTCATTGCCATCTTTCCAGTTCAACCGCATTCATTCAACTACATATTCCAAATGAGGCTTAACTAATGCTTCTCTGATTTTGCATTGATTCCCTTTTTAATGAATGCTAGTAATGTATTTACATTGCCAGCTGCTACTTGACATTGGACATGGTTACTGAGTTTGGAGTAAACCAGTACCCCGAAATCCTTCTCAAGTGGTGATTTCTCCCCGTCTGACCCCATTTCTAATGAAATCATTCTAGAAGAAAACACACATCATGAGCTGAATATATAAACCTGATCAATTTTCTGTCATCTGTAAAAACATAAACGTTACCAATACCTACTTCTAGGTCATCATTCTATGACAGGGCGCACGGTGCTATTTTACGCTCACACCGTATTTGAAGAGATGCTGCTTTTTAAACGTGTACACAATTTGATAAGTTGCAATACATTTTTAATTATTATGCACTTTTCTTTCAGCGGTTGTCTAGGAATGATGGGAGTCTTTTTCTGTGGGTCATCTGCTGCAAACCATTTGAAAATATGCGTAGAGGAATTAATAGACGCATGATGTCCTTGATTTCAATACTTCTGTATTCAAGAACAAATAAGGCTATTTAAAAACCCAGGCTGTAGCAGATGAAGTCTCAGTCTTTATGTCAGTTAAATGGTGAAATTAAATGGGTCAAGGAGCTCTTATTTTCTGTATCTTACTACATGTTTGTGTGTGCCAAATAAGCATGAAATAAATGTTGTTTTTCTGCTTGGCCAGTAATTGGGAGTCATAAATGAAAAGCCGTAGTAACGGTTATACATCAGGAGATAATTGTCAGCAAAACAGTGACTAGCGGCAGGAGATAAGTGCTTGTTTATTTTCCGAGCAGCTCACGCTCAAATGGACTTTGGTTTTTCTGTTCCTATATCTGGCAAGCACTATCACAGTTAAGTGTAACAAACTCCCTTTCTTCACACTTTGCAAGCAATGCACCATATTTATCAAATGCCATTCCGAGGCCAAGTATTAAATGCGAAGCAATCGCTACGGAAAGCCCTAGAATGTCCCCGCTGATTGCTCCATACCAGAAACTTTGCGCACATTTGCTCTGTTTTAAGTATGGCCTAATATATTCTTCATCTATTATGCAACAGAGCACAATTTTAAGATTTCAAACGTAAATGGAAAATGATTTTGAATGAAAAAGAAAAGCGAGTTAAAAGAAGCAGAATGGAACATAGTGAGAAATGGAGCTAAAATGATGGATTCTGCAATAGTAACTATACTGGATCGGAGTTTAAGGCTGTATACAGGTATACGGTACTGTAGGTTTATTTTAATATTTGAATTTGATTATTCTATATATGTGTTTTATATGTGTGTATATATTCATATATCAGTATATTTAGGGGAGTGGTAGAAGCACTGGAGAATTTTAACAATAATCACCAATGGTGTACAAGGAGGTTGCAAATGGATTCAACGGACTTAAGGTTTGAGTATTTATGGAGGAATGTAAGTCTGCCCATAGGTAGCTTTCATAGGTATAGCCATATATCCTCCACACCAATAAATCCATCCATGTGTGCCATGTTAAAACTACTGACCTTGTTTGCTAGCTTTAGCCACAAGTGGTAAGAAGTCCTTTGATGTGTAAAATCCCTGTTCTGTTGTAAGACCATCAAAAACAGCTTCAATCTTGGGCTCCGGAAGACCTATTAGAAAACAAAATGTATTAACATAAGTACAGTGTATGTTTCCATCTGAAGGTTCCCATTATGTGATTTCAACAACATGCATGACCTTCAACTAAGGACTCATATAGTCACAAAGTAAACCATCTTTATTGTGACAATATAAAACGTAGCCTCATCGGCAGACAGTATGAAATGTAGCATCATCTGTATTCATCAATTTGTGTAAAAGGGTTCGCAAGGCCATGCCTACTTTGAGATGACATTTACTCATCAAGAAAATAATTACATTTTAGAGAGGATTGATTTGTGCATTATATAACAGACACCTGACTCACAAGTATTATAGGTCCGGAAACACACAGGTCATATCTGTATTTTGGATGCTGCAACTTAGGCAACGGTATGGTTATTTAAGCAAAATGTTTATGCGATGCAGATGTCTGTTAATGTTATTATTGAAGCAATGGTATTATTTATAACCAGACTAATTTGTGAATTTAGGTCTACACTTTTGAGACCTTGAGCTGTGGTTATCCTTCTGAGAAATACCAATAGAGACTCGCCATGTGGGTTACTCTAGAATTTTTGGACTATTACAACGTAGAAACAAAAACTCTTGCATATATTCTTGTAGTTTGAAAGGACGCCCTACAAAAACTATCATGGTGTCAGGAGACACTTAAACTACATACCTGTGTTCAATTTCAGACACTTGCGTAGGGGGTATGGTAAGCATACTTAGGAACTTTACAGGTTTCGTCCAGATAGGGAGAACTGCCGCTTCTCTGGGTGAATCCCGAATCCTAAATGTCATGGAAGTGTGGTCCAGAAATGCCTCACTCCCCCATTTTAGCAGGAATGCTCACAGATGTCAGTAAGAATGCCCACCAACGTCAGCTGGACCACCTGCTGATGCCAGCAGGTAGACCTAGCCGCATTCCCACAAGGGGGTAAGAGGTGGGAAGGGGTAGGGTTTGGCCTGAAAGTGGTAGCTATGCAACAGCTCTAATCTCCATTGGATTCTCACCTCCTTGGACTAGTAAGGGGAGATCAGAGCTGGCCAATGTTCCATACTGCCCACAAATCTGGGATAGTGAGGCAGCTATCTGGGACAGTGCCTGCAATTCAGCACTCTCCAGTGATAACTGGGAGTTTTGGGAGGTATTATACTCATTCTTTGTTTGGCTTTCTGCTGTTAACACTTAACTAATATCACCCCAAGGTATTTCAACAGCATCCTATGAGTGGTAAATTGTGCTCTTGACCATTTGATGTGAATATGTATCTATATCTATCTATCTATAGAGACATTTTTTCTGCCTAGTGATTTAATAATACTGTATTACATGAATATGACTATAACCCTAATTAAGATTTAATAATAAATGTTAGACTTTGTAAGTGCTTCATAAAGTTTCTAGAAGACCTGGATACAATTAAACAAGTTGAGAACTTGATATAGTTTGTAGGTTTTTAAAATCAGTAACATTTGGACTTTTTACTTGTATCAATGGGAATTGATCATTTTGATTTGCAACAAGTACTATATAACATAACAATTTGACTTACAGAACAACAGGTGAAGAGGGCCATGCTCAAACGAGCTTACAATCTAGAGTTCAGCTATATGAAATAAGTAAACGAGACAGATGATTCTGTGCTATTTAGACATATAATCAATCCATTCCAATACTCCTCTGATATAACATATTGTCAGACAGAAACTTATTCACTTAATTTGAAGTTTTTGTAAAGGCATCAGGAAAACAAGTTCATGCCATTACAAGCACATACCTTGGTATAAATGTTTTTTTTAGTATAAATCAAGTTTTTTGTTGTTTAAATAACATTGATTGTAAACTTATTTGAGCAATGCCCTCTTTGTCATTTATCTCCAAGTCCAAATTATCATTTAATGCACTGTTTTTTTGTGTCCTGATTACCTATTTTATAATACAGCTGAACATGATGACACTATATGACTCAATAAATAAGTCATTAGCCATTTGATGGAAAAATAGGTGAGGCTTAGACGTCCTTGGAGGATGCTGCGCACAGCGAAACACGTCGATGTCATCAGAGGGGCGGAGCCACACACAAGGGAGTGTAGCCACATAAAAGGGGTGGAGTCACACAAAACCTGGAAGTTCCACTGAATAGAGCAGAACACATGGAGATCGTGACTCTGGAACTCTGAACTTTTTTTACTGTATGGGACTCACTTTACATGCTGACTACTCCTGAGACATCTAAGGAGACTTAAGACAAGTATCCAGAATGTGGTGTTTTTAACTTACATTTTTATATTAAAGGGTTTTTTTTAATTATTATTATTAGCCCCCCCCGCTCTTTTCACATCTCTCCTGCCTACATCTGGGAATCTGTCTGACATCCACCAGACCTTTTTTTGATTTTTCTGGAAAAACATATACTGAGTGCTGATATCTTTGAGCCTGGATCATAGGGCTCATTAAAATGTGAGTGTTACTCCAAGAGGGATACAATAGTGATACATCATGAATTTTACCAACGTGTCTATATTATGCTGCTTTTTATTTTTTGTTGCAAATGTATCTTTAGAGAGTGATCAATCCTGGCGATGTATATATCGTTTGTTCTTACAGATGAATTTGTTTTTGCGCACCCTCACTGGTGTTTTTTCGTTATAGTTTTACTTTTGGTGGTGTATTTGAAGGGTACACTATTTTTGGGTTGCAGCAACATTATATAATAAGAGCGCCTATATTCACAATATATACACAGTTTCTGCTTACAGTTAATATCAAGGTTAGTACCTGGGCCTGGACTGGCCATCTGGCACAGCGAGAAAATGCCTGGTAGGCTGCTGGCCAACGGCACCACACATATGCCCAGCTGCATGCTAAAAATGTTGAGTGTGGCCATATAACTCTAACCGTCAGCCACATCTACATCATCAGGCGGCTATTGGCCAGTCTGGCTCTTTTAATTCCCCGTCCCTTGGGGATATTTGTTCTATACAATTATTACCTCTGCCCTGAAAACAAAGCTTTATGATTTTTTTTTCCAATCTATATGCTACCCTTGATTATTTGGTAATTAATAGTGACCTCATAATATTCATATATAAATATACGGAATACAATCAATCAAAACAACTTCTGAGGTTTTTAATCTATGGTTTTAATCTATTTCATCACTTTAATTTCCCCTGTGATATATCTGTAGCTGTCCTCTACCCTGAAACGATGGCAAAACGCATACGCCATCACTGAAAATCAGAATTCTAGACTTGTTTTTTTTTTATTAGGAGTATTTTTCCAATAGTGTATATTCTGCTTAATTTGTCAGAATATTATTTTCTATTACCATGCCAATTTTCATTTAAGGCATTGTAAAACCAAGGGACCTCACTGAATACTAGGTAGTTTCCCCCCGCAGCCCTGTAATCAATATAAATGAGCTGTACTATTTTTAGATAAGTGACCAAGCAGTTAGCTCAATGGATGTGCCCAGCACAATAACACATCAATACAGAAATACACAGTGCACGCCGGCTGGATGTATAAAAAGGGCTAGCGACTTTTTTTCCCCATGAATAGCAGCAGGCATTAACATACAACACGCGGCTTTGTAAATTTTTAATAAACACTGGTTTCATACTAAGCAATATTGATCTATGGTAGATGGAAGGTGAGAAAATCAGAATCACATAACGGGGAAAAAAAAAAAAGAACAGAAGATTTTGTACGTGAAATGAACACCATGGGCAAAATCCTTATGTGCTTCTGGGTATACAGTTATAGGTAGTGAGAAAATACACAAAGGTTTTATAAATCTAAAATGCATGACAGAACAGAATACATGGAACCATATTCTTTTCATAGAAAGCATCAAAGGATATGTTTAACATTTTATGAGATGATTCTTTTCTAATGTGTGTACATACAGTATATGGGTTAATTCTTATGATCAATTGTAAAAATGGATATGCTTTTAGAAACAATGTTTTCAATTATTTTGACCTGTTATACAATTAGAAACGGGTTTACTAAATATTTTCCTATTTTCTTACTATTGACCTATATCTGCCATTAAGTGCAGGATAATAATAATAATAATAATAATAATAGTAATGTAGCAGGATAACCTAGTGTCATCCGGCACTGATGTCTCTCACAATATGCCCCTACCTCACAGCTCTAAAATCTAGCCAAGTTTCTAAATGATGATTTCACAATGGAGAATTATAAATGATAATTATTATCAATGAGAATTATAATGAAATACAACATATAGATATGTGTATGCAAAAATCATATCAAATGAACATTAAAGTGTCACCTTATTCATATGACTAGTTGGTATTATCATTAGTATTATATTGTTCAGGTTTTTAACGCATGAATAGTTAAATTAATAATTTATTTTGAATTATATTTCTTTGTATTCTTTAGATAAATATGTATTGTAAGTAAGAGACCCTTGAAGCTATTTGCTCGGCCGGAATCAAAATAAATTATTATTCCAATAATAACGGCATTGATCCATGTAAAACATGTCTGCCCATTTTACCAGATACCAAATATACCACATACTGGCTTTGAAACTGCAGCTAAAACATCCCATATTACATTAGACTTTAAGAATGGATATCATTTTGCTTACAACTTGTATTTACTTTATTTTGTCTGCAGTTAGTATTTCATAAACTTTAAATTAACCATATAAATGGTAAGTCATTCCAGAACATTTAAGTCTATTCTGGGTCTTGAGCGCCCTAACGTCAGACGCATCACAAATATGAATTTGTTTTCAGGCAAGGTCACACATACTGTATGTCTTGGTCTGTTAGAAGCCCTTAAGGACTGGAGTTGTGTGTCCATAGTCTATTCACATTTCTGTCATGTGCGGTTATGCTGTACATTATGGGGCTTTTGTTGAGTTTAAGTGCCTTTGGGGTGATTGCAAAGTCAACCTTTGAGTTACAAATCCCAATTGAGATTGTAAACTTGCAAACACGACCCTCATTACTCAATGTATCGGTTTGTCTCGGTCTGTCAATTAAAGTTTTCTCATACCCCTTGAATGCATGCACTGTATGAAGCACTGTATATATTATTGGGAATGCATAAATATGAGATAGTAATTAATGAAGCTCTTAGTCAACTCTCCTTCACTGGTGTAGTCACGTTGACTGTCTCATTGAATTCAACTTAAATAACACAACTGAACTGACAATTTTTACCAAGGTCCCACCATCTGATCAAATGAAATCCATGACATGAAAAGTATTTAATAATTAACATAGACTTTTCTGTTTAGGGACAAAGTAACAATAGGACAAAGGGGCTGTTCATTCAAGGGCCCCTTATGGTAATTGGTTCTCACTTGCTGTTTCCTTGCTACTGTCTAATTGTTTGTATTTGCAAAGCTAGAACACAATGCTTCATGGGCTGGGTAATGTAGGGGTCCTCTTGGAAAAAAACAAGGTTCAGTGTAACTTTGTCAGGATCCCCAGCCAACAGCCTACAGCCACAGAAGGGGAGACAATGTGCAGGTTGGAGCTTTGTTTCTCTTATAAGGAATCAGTTTGTATGGGATCATGCAAGTATGTATTCATGCACAATGGCTCAGTATGAATGTGTGTGGCTGCACCTTTTATGTAACTGCATATCTGTGTATGTTTGCATGTACACTATATGACCAAAGGATGTGAACACCTGACTATCACACCTATATGAGCTTGTTGGACATGCCATTCAAAAACCATGGACAGTAATATTAACCTTTTCTGGTGTTGATATATCATTAATAATATCTAATTAATATCTTCACTTGAGGCATTTTATTAAATGACAGACACATCATTACATATATTCTTTTACTTGGCTTGGGAAGTAAGTCTTTAACAACACAAACAGATATATCGTAGTAGTTTTGAACTATAACATTGTAAGTATTTTGCTACAATTTTTGATCAATTGACTATACATTTTGGTGTACAATACATGACAAAAGTATGTGGACACCTGGCCATCACACCTATATGAGCTTGTTGGATATCTCATTCCAATACCATGGGTATTAATGTGGTGTTGGCTACCCCTTTGCATCTATAACAGCCCCTATTAATGTTCACCTGGCATACCCCAAGCCCAGATTCGTCCATTAGACTTCTATATAGTGAAGCATGAGCCACTTCTCCAGAGTCCAGTGGCTGTTTGCTTTATACCAGTCCAGCCAACACTTGGCATTGTGCATTGTGATCTTCTGCTTGTGTGCATTCGCATGGCCATTGAAACCCATTTCATGAAGATCCCGACCCACATTGATATTGCTTCCAGAGGCAGTCTGGAACTCTGTAGTGAGCGATGGGCTTTAGCACTCGGCAGCCCCACTTTGTGAGTGGTCTACCACTTTGTGGCTGAGCTACTTCTAGTCATTTTCACTTCACAATCCACTTACAGATGATCAGGGAAGATCTAGCAGGGCAGAAATTTCACTAACTGACTTGAGACAAAGGTAGCATCCTATGACAATGCTTAACGTCACTGAGCTTTATCTATGGCGATGGCTGCATATGTGCTTGATTTTATATACCTGTTAGCAAAGGGTGGGGCTGAAACAGCCAAACTCATTAGAAGGGGTGTCCACATATTTTTTTTTTTATATTCTACCATCACATTGCAAAGTATAACTTAAATATGTTTTAGGTATCCGCTTGCTTAAGTTACAACAAAAAGAAACAACTAAAGCACTTGGTGGTTACTGCTAGAAGACTAAGAAAAGAAATAACCAAAAATGCATGCCTTGATCTATATCTATTACAGTTACTTTCATCATTGTTACAGTGATTGGATGCAGTTTATGATTCAGAAACTTTGTAACTATGCATACCGTTATGCAGCTGTGATTAAATTACAAACAAAAATAACATTAAGAACAGCAAGCTTTATTGTAACATAAATGATACTTATGAAGAGAAGGAAAATAAATAGAGGCTAGACACCTGCTGTAGAGATCAGGGAGTAATCACAGCAGCCCGTAATAAGTAGTTGCAGTTAACAGAGAGGGTGGGGAAACCAAAAGCAGAAACAAAAATTGAGATATTAAAAGTGATAATTAAAACACTATTTTGCATGGATATACAGAAGAGAAAACTAAACACCTTACATAATGAATTCTGCTGTACAGCACATCACAGCGGGGAGTTAAATTAAACCTGCCATGATGAAAAAAAGCAGCCCTGCTAGAGGAAAAACTGTATATTTCACATTTAAAGACTCTACTAGTGTTTGTTATTTCCTATGCGGTTGAAAAATGTCTAGAAATGTACAATTGCTTATTAGCCTGCACTATACCATATACATCAGTGAAGGAATGGGACACAAAATCAGATGACTTGGCAGTGTTTTTGATTGATCATTAACATGGTATGGTCTGTTGTGGCTCGGTGCTAAATGTGGATCTGTCTTATTTCCCAAATCAATACACAATAAACCTATGTAATGATTTCAACAATCTGAAATTAGATATATATATATATATATATATATTATATATATATAATCACAAATAGCGGCAGCTGGGGATGAGTCCATCCAGTAAAACACACTGGAGCCCAATATGAATTTAACATTAAAACAGGACTGGAGTGGTCCTTGAAGTTTGAAAATTGTATTCATATGTAACAAGCCATAGCAGTGACATTGGGAGTGTTTTTGTCCTATTATAAAAACTCGGTCATTGGCATTGTGTACTTCTTAAATATGCATGGGTAACTACAAATATGTTGTAAGCATTTATATAAATTCTTCCTGGCAAATACCAACCTGAATTGCTATTTAAAAAACATAGGTTGCTGCAAGCGGACTAACAAGGAAAAGAAGATTCACATCTTCAAATTTATCTCCCAACTCCAAATACTGAAATAATGAATCATTTTTATCAGAGGAACAAAAGTATGCCTTAAAAGATTGCTGTGCAATTATGCACATATATCATCCCACCTACTCTGTGCTTCAGATCATTCCAGGTAAACCATCATTACACATTAACAATGATGCCACGCTTAAAAAAATCAAGCACTATTCATGTGTCTATAACTGCATATATTTAACTAAAATAGTAAAAAGTAATTAGTGGGTTTTTTTATTGCAATGTCTGTCATCTGACCTATTACTTAAAACATATCACATCCACCTTTATTTTTTCTGCCTGAAAGACTCAGGGTAGTCGTCTGGTAGATTAATCTCCACCAGCATCTGAAACTACATATTCTCAATAGCGCCATGTACATCACACCAAAGGTAGTACGTACACAATTATTGCTATACTATATATTAACACTTGCAGTTATGTTCTAATACAAAATTATTAAGCAAATGCTTAATGTATGAACACTTAGCATTACTAAATGCATGCATTAATCCTACCCAAATATTGTATTTTCTGTCACTTCAAAAGCAAGCTAACGGAAACTCTACTTACCACTCATTATATCTGTATGTCCACCCAAGGAGCTTCTTTCTTATTATACCCCAATTAAAATGTCTGCATGACTAACTTTAAAAACATAAACATGTGCAATAAATGTTCAGGGGGGATATGATAGAAACACAATCAAAGGGAATTAATATGATAAAGGAAGAGACTTTGTCTAAAAGGAGAAATACTACCACAACAAGAGGACATCGTCTTCAGCTAAAGTGGCAAAGGTTTAAAAGTAACATCAGAATATAATACTTTAGGGTAGTGGGTGCATAGAATAGCCTTTCAACAGAAGTCATAGAATAGCCATAGAATAGCCATAGAATAGCCTTTCAACAGAAGTCATAGAATAGCCATAGAATAGCCATAGAATAGCCTTTCAACAGAAGTCATAGATGTTAATAAAGCGAAGGGGGTTAAGCAAGCATGAAATAGGCATAAGGCTAAGCTATATATAAGATAATGCCAGGGACTTATGTCTTGGTTGAACACTTACTTGAAACCTTTTTAAGCAGTGTATCACTCGTAGTACACAACAGGCTTCTGAATGGTTAACAAGCCCAACTACAAGGCTACATCTTCCCATCTTATGTTGTCCTGGTCTTTGCGATCAATTTTAATAATTTCACAATAAATGTAAGATACTATAGTTCTGTTCGGTTTCAAAATGTGTTTCAAAATGATAGTATAGATTTATGTCTGAATAGGAAATTAAAGTTTTAATTCAGCTAGCACACCTTGGAAACAATTCACAGAAGAAGTGATTCATTCTTTACATTCACGGAACATTGTATTTATCTTGCTGAGTATCTGAAGATATAATTCTGAATCTCAACTAATAAAAAGTCTTCTGATACTGTCAATCTATGGTAGAAATATTTTACTCTGTCATCTCTCAACATCACTATCCAACATGGTGAACATAACTATATTCTTGACACTTTGTGAAAGCTGTAGATTGGTCAGATTCACTGATCAGCAGGTTCTCTGACTATAATAAAACTGCCCCATCCAGTAGGCAGCTCAGTATGAGTTTGAGTTGTGTATTGCTGTGCACTCCCTATACAGCTGCACCAACTCCACATGCCCTTCATTTACTTATTTTCAATACCCTGCCTATATTATGCCCATCTGATATGATTAGGTACATTTAATTGTCTGGTTATTTGGCAACATATTCAAAACTGTTACCCGTACAATTTTTAAGGTTGTTTCTAAAACACTATTGTATTTTCTACTTGTTCATTTTTGTTTACAAATTAAACATTTTTATCTGCAAATATTTAAGCGTAACCTCTAGGTGCAGGCTGCCCGCAGTCCAAAGTACCTCAAAATTGGCAAATTGGTAAAAAGTTAGACCAGCCCACTGCTGGCAGATGCAGGAATGTGGTGAGATTCTGAGGGGGAAGAAGAGAGGATAAGGATAAGAGAGCTATGGAAGAAGTGAGTATGTACAGTATGTATGTTTGTGAGTGTGTATTTGCATGTGTTAGCATGAATGTGTATGTGTAAGTTTGTCTTAGATTGAGTATGTGTTAGCATGAGTGTGTCAGTGTGTGTTAGTGTGAGAGTGTTGTCATAAGTACAGAACGTTGAGAATGTCTGCGGATGTTAGTTACAGTGGGAGGGCAAGGGGCAAATAGGGCCAGCCCTCCCCTGGTAACGTCTGTTTTTTATAATATATTAACTGTCATTATTTCCATCATTGTAATGTGTAAATAATACTAACATTAAGGGTTAATCAAATTCCCTTGTGTAAGCTTAGGGAAACAATACCAATAGTTGTTTATTTTGAAGGGTTATTTGTTGAAAAAAAATAAAATAAAAACAGAATATATTTTCAACAAGTAGACAGGCAAAATAAGCTGCAGCAGTGGCTAGTTAGTCAAATTCAACTCTCTCCTTCATTCTGTATGAACCAGTGTCTGAAAGAAATATATTCACACTGTAGAATTGGACGTTTGAAACAATTGTGTTTGGATTGAGCTTTCCAGAATGGATGCCTAATATTTCTCTGAAAACATTTCACATTTCTAAATTGGGACACACTCCAAGCGGAGAATATAGTGACTTAGCTTTGTGGAGTTCTCATGTTTATATTAATAGACAATTTTAAATAACTTCTCCTTCATTGTCTATTTATAGGAGATTGAAGCCCAATCTCAGAAGCCTCAAAATAACTTAACATACACTGCTTTTTTTTTGGTTTTCTAAAATGACAATAATACATCTTATTGTGATAGTGTGGTACATTTTTCCACACCAGGATATCTTGGTTTTTAGAAAACACTCATATATATATATATATATATATAAATAAATAATTTAGCATGGCATTTGGGTACAGGTGCTATGTATATCATACATATGGGACCCTGGGGTGGAGCAATTGGAAAGCAGCGTGGGCCAATGCTCCGTTCCCCCATTCTCTGGAAAATCCATGCCGGCTTTTCCAAGAGGCTAGAGGTCTGCAGGATCTGGTCCAGGATTCCTAGATCCGGTGTAGCCTTGTCACCAGCATCCATCCAGATGTTCACTTGGTTCCTGCATAGCAGTGCTTTACCCGCATTCTCCACCATATGCATGATCTGCATAACATCTGTACCCAAATGCCAAACTAATCAGCTCTCTGGGGTTTACAGCCTCACATATCCTTCCCACCCTGCTCTCCAACTACTCCACCCCAGGGACCTATAGGTATGATATACATAGCACCTGTACCCAAATGCCATGCTATATATATATATATATATACACACACACACACACTATATGGACAAAAGTATTGGGACACCTAACCATTACACCGACTTTTATGACATTGCATTCTAAATACATAGACATATACTGAACACATACCAAGACATTTTGGACAATGCTATGCTCCCAACTTTGTGGGAACAGTTTGGGGAAGGCCCTTTTCTATTCCAACATGACTGCTCCCCAGTGCACAAAGCAAGTTCCATAAAGACAGGGTTGTATGAGTTTGGTGTAGAAGAACTTGACTGGCCCTCACAGAGCGCTCACCTCAACCCCACAATTAGTAGCTATTTTGATAAGATCACATTTCAAACTTCCTGGACTTCCTGACAGTCTGCAATATAAATGTTTAAGATGGTTTATTTCCTGTATCTCAGAAATAATAATAATGTATGGCTGAGCTTCATAATGGCCATGTGGTTGGGGAAAGTGTGAAATATTTATGCCAATGGGCACAGGATAGGGGGTAAGTAGGAAGGATGAGAACGCAATACACCTTCTTAAAAGCAAGATACAAATTACACAGGAAAGCATATTTACTAAAAGATTAATACTATGTGCTGATAAATACACAAAAGCCCACTGAGAAACATACAGCCCACCTTAGTAATTTCACAGTAATTGGTTCAAAGTAAATGTACTTTTAAAGAACCTTTACTTGTTAATGCTTTGGTTTCAGATCATACTAGATATGTGTAAACAGGCCAAAAATGATTTAGACATATTTTTCATTTTTATCCCATTCACATATCCATGGGAATAACCTGGGACCTGGCAAAAACGTCTGCCAAAATGGTGGTACTTCCTGTGATGTCCTCTCTCCTGATCCTCCAACTGGGATAGGGAACATCACTGAAAGGGCTGCCATGTTGCCCTAAAGTGAAATTTCACCAAAATTGTGGACCTTTCGCTGACATTCTCTGCCTTGATGTCATGATTGATATCCCTGTTTGAATACATGCTTTTTACATAAGTGTATATTTAAAAAAGGACCAGTCAATGTTTCCGTGAGGACCGTTATTGAAGTCCTTAGGAGTCGCTACATGGGATCTGCATGATGGGCCACTAAAAGGTTGATATGTTAAAACTCTGAAGGCCAGAAAGCTCTCAGGTATGCATATAACGGTGGTTTGGGCCATTGTGCTACTGTGCCATCTAGGTCATTGCATCTTGGGCTAAAGCCAGCACTTCCCTCTTTATCACTCAACAAAAAAGGACTTCTGATCCATCTTAAGCCTTGTGGTGCATTAGTATTGGTGCATTATCTAATGGGGAATATCAGTATCTTCCTAGATCTAGTATTAAAGGGAGTCTCATTATTGAAGTTATTATATTGAGGATGTCTTATTTAGAGACCTGCCTTGATATTTTTCTGAATATGGGTGGGGGTAAATATGGTCTACTACCAAATGTTATGATCCTCTGTTCCTTTAAATTGTCCCTTATATAGCATATAATGCTAAGGGAATAAATATTCATGTCTATATTTTAAACATATGTATAAAGCAGAAGCTCTGTCTACCCTATAGCCACTTTAATAAGTAAGCATTGTGTATGTTATTTGCAGACACTAAAAAATCTGTAATCCTCAACTGTGTATGATACCTTCAAATGAAGCATACATCGGCATATAATTGAAAGTTTGACTTATGCTATGTTGGCAGACACATATCACCTTTATGATGACAAATGGACTATTAACAATTTAAAACTTGACATTTGTCATCATTTTGGCCCATTTTCATCGCTCTCTAACGTAAAACAGCTATTATAAGAAGCACAAGGAGCCAGCCAGGGAAGGTCAGACAAGATACAGCATGCCAGGTAATGTATTTATTGGAAAAAAGATTTTCACATGAAAATATATAATAAACAGCACAAAACGGTTTTACAGGCTACACTAAATAAAATCTGTAAAGGTCTAAAATGATGCTCAAGTCAAGAAGCAAAACATTCTTCAACAGAGCAAAAAAGCACATAGATGAGGGCAATGATATAGATGGTGCTGTTATATTGTGTGTCACATAAAGTTTTAGAACTGGGTGGCAGCCAGCAACAGTGACCAAAACACATCCACTAAAAGACTGAACATTTACATCACTGCAAAATAAATAATTAAATGGCAATGAATTGTTTTACTGGATATGTGGATGTAATTATGCTAAGGAGAACTCAGTCTGTACCACCACTTACATACAAAGTTTCAACTATTTTAAAAATGGGGAATAGGACAATAGACATATGCAGATGAGTTAAAAATGATTCAGATACATTTTTTGGTTCATATTTGGCCCATTCATTTTCGAGCATAAATTATTTCTGGTGCATTTTTAATTTGGTAATGAAATTCATTGTCTGGTACCCACATTCACTCACTCTCACACTGTAATTCACTCTCTCTTTATCACGGTCGCTAAATATTTTCCCCTAGCTTCTCTGCCGACCACTTCCGCATCTTATTTTTCTTTAATCTTCAGCCTTCTTTTCTCTCTTCTATCTTCAGTCTTCAAAGTTATTTCTGGTATTTTCTTTCTTTGTCCGCCTCTCTGTGGACATAACCAGGCAACTTCCATGAAAATTGCGGCACTGGGGTGGCATCCTCTCCCCCGCTTGGAGAATCGAGGAACAGCACTGAAAGTGCCAACTGATGTAACATGGACGGCGCTTGTGGTGGCCTCCTCTCCCACTCCTCCAATGGGGGAGAAGATGTCACTGCAATCTGCGCAATATTGCTATCAGTTGTCGCTTTCGGTGATGTCTTTTTGAGCATTAGGGAGGATGTCAAAGCGGTGCCGCCATTTTACTGCCAGATTATATCCGTGGAGATGCAGATGAAGAAAGAAGATACCAGATTATGGATTAAAGATAGAAGAGAGAATAAAATGGGAAGATAGAAGGTGAAGAAGAACAAGATGCAGAAGAAGATGATGTTGCAGCATCATAAGTACCTTGCGTCATTTTGCTGTGCTCAACCTTGCCATGTGAATGACCTTTGACATTAAACTGTCTTCAGCAACCTCACATTGTGAGTGAGTTTGGCTGTTCCACAAATGTATTCCTCCTACACAGCTGTTTTTCAACAGCTTGGTATCATTTTTAATCATACACCTAACTATATGCCTACAATGATGTGCCTATGATGACTTTGTGCAATTTCACCTAGAAGAATTCATCCTGTTTGAAGGCAGAGGGTGGTCACACCAAATATTGATTTGATTTATTTTATTCTGTTCACTCCCTATAAGTGATACAAAATAAACTATTAACATGTCTATTTGTGAAAACATTACATTAAAGCATTTTTCTACCTACCTAAAACTTTTGCACAGAAGTGTATCTTGAGATATAAGGCACATTTTTGACTGCTTGCATATTTAGAAACAAGAGTAGCATCAGTAGTTAACATAGTATCCTGCTGTCAGATATTAAATATTGCAGCTTATTTATTCTTAGCTTCCACAGTATGTGTGAACACATTGAAAGACAACAAAAAATGGTTATTAAATCCGAGAAGGTCCTTGTATTTTCTAATCCCTTTAAATCCTTTTGGTGGTAAGCAGATCGAATGTAACAATGAATGCATTTCTAATTAATTATCTTACCATGGTGCTGACAAATACAATTGCTTAATGTAGCTATATTTTGGATCATGTTGTTGGCAATGGTATATTACAGGGGCTTCAGATAGTATGAGGAAAAATGTTACGATTAATATCAAGCACAATGGGCAAAAAGTCAAAGAGCCAGAGAACAAACTTTTTTTTACATAGAAATGTCTGTAAACCCTTTGATCATATAGGCTTCACTGTGGTTAAGGGATAAGTGGGTTTAACCCCCTTTGGGAATTCAAAAAATTTCTGTCATTTAATTATAGGATCTGCCCCGGGTGCCAAATACTCTAGGTACGCCACTGATGATTTGTTAAGGTCTTTAGCATTGTCTTAAAAAGCAGCTCATTGGGCTGTTTAAATTTCCGAAAACCCGAGAACCATAGTAATTGCTTGTCAGAAGCAGGTGTGAATACAGTGATTTAGTAATGGGGACCCTGCGGCTAGGGGGTTGATGGCTTAGCTTGAAGGGAAGGCTGGGTGATCTCCGCATGGGCAGAGTTTTTGCATAGCCAAGTGTGGGTTAATATGTAGGGTTAAAATTTGTTCAATATTTCATAAGAGGTTCATTTGACATATCCACTTACTATGGTTTATCTTTAAGTTGTCTGTTTACTTTTTATTCTAGTCTGTGGCAAACTCAATCCAAACTTAGGTCTCTTGTTATTTCATTATTTCGGGTTATGCTAGGAGGGAGGGAGGAAGTGACTTGGTAATGCCCTGGTCATGGACTGCTAGCATATTCAAGGCCAGTTGGTATTGTGGTGCTCTATTGATTCAAGGGATAAAAACAGTGATACGGCTGTGCAGCTGGGTTATTTAAGCTGTATATGGGTGAGACTTAACCTCGTTCCTGCTGAACTGCTCTTGTAATCCCCTTGTCCCACCCCTACACTTTTTTGTTTATTCTTGCCAGTTGTGGTCATAGTGGGATGTTACCAGTGGCATCACTACAGTTGGTGTCACCCAGTGAGGTATCCCATGGTATCACCCCCATGTCAGCTCTGATTGGTCCCACCACAATCACTGGGGGGAGGATGGCAGCTTTGGGTTTTATGCTTGCTGAGGGTGTCACCTGGTGCGATCCCCACTCAATACACCCTCCCACCAGTGATGTCAATGTTACTACCTAGCATTCCTCGACGAAAAATGATAGGATTACTGCCAAGAGCTTCTGGTCATACCTTAGGACAAGTGCTCACAGAAAAACTCTGTATGAACCTGCCTGTGGAGGGAATTCCACCAGAGCTAGCAGATGATGCTAGAAGTGGCTGGTTATGTCAATGTGGTAAAATAAAGCTGTGGCCAGTGCTCTTATCCATAACCTGGAGGTGACTTTGTAAATAAATACATTTTATTGGAACAAAATCCAGTTCTCACCAAACAATGTAAAACAATATCTAGTGCTATAATATAATGCTATACTATATATTTAGTTGGCCAAAACTAAGGGAGGAAGTAAATGAAGGTTAAGTTGATTAGTGGAAAGAATTGCTTAAAACAGCTGACGGCAAATAGTGTGTGTGGGGTTGATAAGGGTATATTGCCTGATCACTATGGAATATGATGGCAACTACAGTGAGTGCTGAAACATCATGTGGTATGATAAAACATGATCAATAATTAGAGGGGTGGGAGCTTCATGTTTTGTGTG
Organism: Spea multiplicata; assembly: GCA_009364415.1. NCBI lineage: Eukaryota > Metazoa > Chordata > Amphibia > Anura > Pelobatidae > Spea > Spea multiplicata. The sequence continues at coordinate 121,890 of VKOC01014713.1, forward strand.
CTATTCACTACATCCTTATGCGTCGTGCTTAAAATTCTCTGTTGATTCTCAGTCCACGGTTTCCAAGACCTGTCAAGGTGGTACCCAGTGGGAAAAAGAGGATATGTACCGTTAGAAAAAATGCTTATTGACCGATTTTCTGTTTTTACTTTATAACACATACAACAGCTAACACCTGGTATTTTATTTGTTTAGAATCACTTAGACCGGCCTTATGTTAGGAAGAGTACGTTATTAAAAAGTGAAGACTATCTGAAATCTCTTCACCACTGACACTAACAGATACAATATTGACACTTGGGAATGGAAGGGACAATAAACTCTGGTTGATTCATCTGAGATCCACCAAGGACATCTTTGAAAATGTCTCCTGTTACCGTGTATAAAAGATATGTTTGTATGGACTTCTAAACCACACGGTATCAGAGACTTATAACTGCTTCATCACGTCAAAGAGGTCATATAACTACTAAGTGCACGTGTTGTTATGAGAAAATTGGATAGATGAGAGGAATTCTGGTTAGCAGTGAATTCATATTTTGTCAAAGGCAAATCTACTCGTATGTTATTAAAATTGTATTAGATAGTAAAGACACAGCACAGAAGGGGGTAGGGAAAGTTCAATATTGGCTTCTACTATGGAATGATCAACATAAAATAGAGAGCTATTAGCATGAGTATAGCAATGGAATAGGGGAAATCACATGCAATGATCTGCACAGAGCAAGAAGCCCAATGGCAGAATGTAACAGTAAACCTTTAATTGTCCCAGGAACAACCTAGAAGAGATGCATTATCTTCATCCTCAAAATAAATTAACCGGTACTTGAGTACTTAATTTTAATTGTAAAAGTATGTAGCCTATTCTAGCCACAACCTATCATATAAGTTATTATTCAAACTATCATATAAACTAATAAAAATGTTTAATATTGAAATAGACTGAGCAAATCTGCTTTCTTGATTCTCTTCCCAAAGTCATGTTGAAAATAATACCGTAAACTGCTTTTTTTTTTTAAAGATTTGCTATGGAGATGTATCTATTTACTTATTGCAAAAAGGTACTCATTTTGCTCTATTGCACTTTAAATGTGGTAGTGCGAGAACCCAGCCATATATCCATGTAACTATTTGAGAGTAAAAATAACTAAGAGAAGAGCGAATGAAATGAAAAGAGCTGGCAATGCATTTCCCCCAAGCATATCAAGCAGGTTTTCATAAGGAAGCAGTGGTCATCAATCACTACCTTATTACCAAGCTGTCATCTGGGCTTAGGCTAAATGTATTCTGGCTTGCTGCCATACTAAATGTTCAATGAAACATCCTTTAGGCTCTCTACAAGATCAGCTGAAGTCTCACATGCTATACATCAAAGAGGAACATTAGTGTTATCATAGCCTTAATAAATAGTGCCATCCGGGCAATGTAATCCTGCGCTGTTGAGCTGTCGACTATTCCCAACAATATTCTGCTAAAGTAAACACTTACTGTACTGTATGAGTTGATTTAAAATCATTTTTGTTAGCATTGCAAAAGCAAGCTACAGTCCAAACAGCAGCATAATGGTGTTTCTGTGAAATGAGCACATTTGATTAAAAATGTACATGAGTATTACCATGTATTGAACCAGCAGTACAGAACTACAGCATTCAGCAACTTCAAAATGCAAGATCTTAAGAGAATCCTTACATTATAAGACAATAGAGGGCAAAAACAAGGCCCCATCATTTTAATTAATGTTTGGAGAAGCTTTGCTCAAACGTAATGATCTATGAACAGAAGACCATGTAGTAGTGGTGTAGATGTGGGGAAATGATACACTTAAATTATATTTCTTGTTAGTTTTTGCGTATGTTTGCTGTGTGACAGGTTTATATATATATAGAGAGAGTATATCACCATCCGCTTGATTATAGGATGATAGGACTTGACGTCTCCTCAGAGACCGGGCTGAGGAGATGTCAACTTCTATCATCCTATAATTCTCTAAACATTAATTAAAATGATGCACTCACACGTCAAGAAAAATGAATTGAGAACCAACTCAAGTGCAAGGCATGTTCAACAATGTGGGTTACCGGTACACTGACACTTCTGGAGTAGGAGCAAAAGCTTTTACACAGAAAAATCTTCCCCTCAGTCGGTAAACACAAGCTGAGAATGCAGCAGCAGCCAATAGACAAAGATGTAAATTATAACTCCAGGCCGCAGACTATTCACTGGAATCTCACACAAGGTAAATTAAAGATCATTTTAAAAAAACAATGCCCTATGCATTTTACCGACTTCTGACTACTGACTTCCTCAGGGGCTTGCATAGGTGACACAACAGAAAACCTAAAACATAAAAACCAGATATAGCATACTGTATACACCTTAACCTCTCCCCGATTGTTCAATCAAAATCGAGTCCTCCTAACTGAAAAACAATGTAATAATCCAACTTGATTATATCTTCTTTGCAATTGATGCTGCATATACAAGATCTCATCTCATGGGATTTCATCCAATTAGATGATCTATTCAACTAATACACTGGCTGTTTCTCGATTTTTAATCATGATCCCGTTTTGCGAGATCTCACATGAACAGTTCCTCCAAACAATTTGCCATACTTCCCCAAATCTCTGCTTTAACTACTGAGAAGAGAATGATCAAAACTTTATAACAGACATGCAAATGGGCCAAATATGATTAATACACATTTTTCGGTTCATTTTTGGCCCATTCCTTTTTGGCAGAAGATAGAAGATGATTAAGAAGATGCAGAAGCAGCTTATAGTGACATCTTCTCCCTCAATACAAGGATCGGGGGCGAGTGTGTGCCTGCAAGCTCTGACATTTTGCCCAAAGATAATCTCTACCCCCTTTGAACTTACTCAAAAATGGTGGAGCTTCAGGTGACATCCTCTCCCCGCCTCTGCCAGTGAATAAGCGAATGCAGCTTGATTTTTACCAACTAAAAGCTAGTTGTAGTTGTAGGGTCTGCCTTAGTCGTGGTAGCATCAAATATTTTCAGATGTACTAGTCAGATCTAATATATTTTTGAATTTAGTCATTTTGAAAGAATTAACAAAGAACAGACAAAATGCACTAAACATTAGCTTTTATAGAAGAGAAATAAGCATGAATGTTCAAGGTGACCTTTTTATTAGATTAATTTTAATACATTGAAGGCTAACTTTATTGCTGTTGATTTTACTGGATTGACAAGGCTATATAAGTCTTCTATTTATGGAACGTTAAAATGCATTACCAGATCTAAAATCTTTTGCTAGAAGTAGAAGGCTGAAACGTAAGAGAAGTTGCTAGGGCTACGAGTTCTACCTAACACCCTAAATGTGTTCCTCACAGCTAATGTAACATGCAGTGTGTGAAGCCTTAATAGGTAGAGGGTCAAAGATCACTACTGCAGCAAAACATTTTCCAGTTCTTCCAGAAAGTACGCAACTCCTACAACTGAATGAACCTATATGTATCTTTGGTGTTTGAAAGCACAATGCTTTACTAAATTGGCACTAGAGTGGATCGGAAAATTCATCAATCATCAAATAAGATGAGCAAGTGTTGAGCCATAACACCACATACAAAAAGAGAGTGTTTTCAAATTAGCGCATTAAACAAGAGTCATGACCCAAAATACTTAAAGCAAGAATGCATTCACCATTCATATGGATGACTGAAACACAACTGGCAAAGCATGGAATATAAATGTTACTAAGATAATTAACATTGTTTTATCTTTATAATAATAACAGTAATTAATGGCCTAGTTGTGCCTTAACCATATATGTTTAACTCTTGCAAATATGACTTCCTAGTTTTTAGACTTGCCATTGTATTGACTCCCCTGTGTGTTGGTGGCTTTAGGGTTTATTTTGGAAAAATAAATACCGATTCATTGTAATTCATGTAATTTGTGGTTTATGTAGCACCTCTAAAGACTGATATGTCTGGATTGTAGGTACAGGTTGATATTTTACATACAGTATGTGAATATGTCACCTACTGGAAGCAAGGGTCACTTCTTGGATGTAACACAAAATGTAAATACAATAAACAAATACAATTTATAGAAGATAAATATAGAAGATACACTTGCATAAATAAATATCTCACACTGGGTATTGTTAACATAGTTTACCAATGGTCTGAAAAGAATAAGATAAAAGGATAAAAAACCAACAGACAAACTCTCTTCCAAGGTCAGACTGTTGTAAAACAGAGCCTAGGAATAAAATATCCTAAAATATTTTATCACGCAGTCTGCTACTAAAACTGGAATTGCCATTTTTTGTCCCACAGTAATTTATTCATCTAAATTCACATCTTTTTTCAACATACATATGCATACATATTTTTTTGACCACCAGGCTATTTTCTGAACATTTAAGGAAGGTTACAGCACATTAAGTTGAACCTTCATTTCTGTCTTAGATGATAGATGTAAGAATTCCAACTGAGTTTATTTTATGAAACAGTTATATGATTTATATTCAGAAGCACATTAAAAATCTCTATGACAAAGTATACTTGAATAAAAAAAAACCCTGGATTGCAAAACCTCCTTTGCAAGTAATGTGCTTTCATTTTTCACGTGTTGCATCTCATTTATTTTATTCAGCCACACATACTTAAATCTGCAAGATACTGCAAGCATTCAGCACCTCCGAAATAATAAATCATCTGTTACAGATGTTTCCTCCTGGTATACGGCTGCTGCTCATTAATCAAACATTATCCGTTACCATCATTGCCCACTGCAAAAAAGAAACTAGCACTTCATTTTATATTCTGACTTTCATTTACTGTTCAGCCACTGACCCTATCCTATTGCCCAAATTTTAGCATTAAATAAATGTTTAACTATTATAACTTCCACCTTATGGTGGGCATGTAAGTGATAAAGTTGTCCACCCTGCAAAGCACAGCAAGCAAAATACAGTCTGGCAAATACTGGCATGTCTAAAAATAATTCTGCTCTTAATTCACAAAAGCAGAAACATTTCAAAAGCACTATTCTAGTTGGAGAAGCAGATAAGGGAACAAAGTACGTCAATTTTTTTTTCTTCTCGTTGTTACATGACTTCATCATTCGTCTGCCTGCCACTTGATGAGCTTGGTGTTCCATCTACATACAGCTGTTAGTTCTTGTTAGATCTCATCAGTGCGTAAGATTCACCAGCCACTGAATCAGTATGGTTGAGGGATTTTGTCTTACCTGCCTTTAATACATAGTGGGAGCAGGGAGATGAGGTCCGTACCAGCAAACGTTTAGGGCCACCAAGATGTACAGTAAAAATCAATGCCTACCTCCTTGCCAATCAAAGGGTGAAAAAAACATTCACCCTTTTCAGAGCCCATCCAGAAATGATTAGTGAACCCATCTGTCCTCAGTTTCAACCCAAGGAAAGAGGCCATCCATTTTTTTAAAAAAATGGCAAATGAAAAAAAATGCAAAAAATAAATTAACCCATCTTTAACTGATGGCAGCATATTGAAAAATAGTAGCTGGCTGCATGAGAGCAGTATCACATATATATATATATATATATATATATATATACACACACACGCATACATACACGCAAGGTGTTTGCATTGCATTTTCCATAGACTTGAAAGAGCCCACAGCAGCTGTGTGTTGACGTCCTCCCTGATCAATCGGGGAAGAGGATGTCACTGAAAGTGTCAACTGAGAGCAATATGGCGGCGCTAGCGGTGACATCATCTCCTTGATTCTCTAATTGCAGGTGAGGACATAACCACAGCGCTGCTATTTTGTCGGAAGTTGCCGGCTTATGTCTGCAGAGATACACACGAAGAAAGAAGATACTAGATTAAGGATTGAAGATAGAATGGAGAACAGATAAGATAATAGAAAGAATATAATGAAGAAGAAGATGCGGAAGTGGTCGGCAGAGGTGGAAGTGGTCGGCAGAGAAGGTAAAGAAACACTGAAAGAGCACGGGAGTAAACAAGAATGCAACAGTGAGTGAGAGTGTTACAAAGTGTAAGGGGTTTGGCCTTGTTTTTGGGGCTTTGTACGAATCGCTGAATTTACCAAAATTTGGTGAATTTGCAATTTGTACGAATCCAAATGCGCAAGTCTACAAACTAATTGCATTAAATGTAAGGTTAAGGTTGTAGAGACCATATTTAGTAACCGATTAAATGTATTTGAATAAGAGTTTGGTTAATGGAAAAAAGGGAAGAAAGGCACTCCAGATTTACTTCTGTTGCAATCAACTTTACTTTGGAATAATTAATCCATATACGTATCAGTGTGTGGAAAAATTCACAAACAAACCTGTGCAAACTTTAATGTGTTCCACACCTCACTGGCGCTTACTCATAAGTACTCATACATGGTGAAGTGTGAAATGGGTTGATTAAAACAAGATCACCAACAAGCACCTGGAAATTATCTCTATGTGTAGAAATTCAAGAATTTGCTAAAGTAACTGCAACTAGTTTTCACAATGACTTAACTTACAAGTTGTATTGAGCTGGAAAGTTAAGCATAGGAAGTAAAGGTCATAGTCACACTGGAAAAAAGAGCATGCCTTGATAACATCAACTTTTAGAGTTCACCCAGGGCTGATTAATTACTTAATAAATCAGACTGCCAGTCCTTAATTCCAACTCGACTGACAAACTTGGCTACCAATTCAACAGCAACCATTCAGCTGAAGGAGTATAACTGGATACAAAATCAAGATCCCTATCTTGACGCCATCTTAACATTTAATGAAAAGGTGAACTAAGCAGTCAGGTTTAGTTTATCAACTAAAACTAAAGATTTTTTTAAGCTAAAATTTCTATAAAATAGGCTGACAGCTCAGAAAAAAAGCATGCCATTTTGTTGTATAATATTCTTGAAAGCACACCCTCTTTAAGGCTTAGTTCCTTCACCATAAGGTCAGATCATAATGCCATGCACTAACCACATATTGTCAGTTTTCAAGTATTTGTTTTTTATTATTGTTAAAAAAAAAATATATATATATATATATATAGTATTTATAAATCTGCTCATTGGCTATCTTGCACTAGTTGATTTGCCTGTGAAGTTTGTTATCGCAGGCACTTCCATTCCATGCAAGCATAATAAATTATACTATTATTTAAAGGAAGATAAATCAAGCAAAATGTAGCAGTCTTCTGTGAATAATGATGTTTCCTTTCTTGTTATACAGTGTTATATATATACACATTGCTTTAGTGCTGAAGGAGTAAATTAATAAACTATGATCATTTTAATTTTAGAAATAGATTTTTTTTCAAATGCACCATTGAACACATTAGCTACACAAACGCTTGTATTTATTTAATTTTTTTTTGCTTAAGTAATCGTTATTCTTTCTGAAAAGGGTTTAGTATTTGAAGATGTAAATAGAAAATGTCCATAACATACACTTTAAAAGCATTTTAATAAAAAACAATTAAACAAAGTAAAATACCATGGAGCTAGTACATACACACACACACACATATATATATATATATATAGATTTGTGTGCTTATAGATTGCTCCTTAGTCATTTTTCTGCCTTTTAAGGTATATCAGGAAAGCCAGGAGGCCTTTTATTATATGTTTCAAATCTTGAACTGCTATGGTTGCTTGTTGAATTAGCATAACACTTATTCTTAATTGCTCTCGCCATGAAAATTGACTTTTCAACACTATAAGAAGAGATTGACTCTATCTGCCAACACAACTCAATTTAGCAGTTTTTTTAAATCTCACATCTAGACCAAATGGACTTCTACTGATCTACCAGGGGAAACTTTCAAATTTTAGCTCACTTGTGCCATTACAGAGGTAAAATGTCCATCAACATATCAGTCTGAAGCCACCCACAAGTGCAGTCCTGAACCAAAATGCAAGGCAAATACACTGTGCACAAGGAACCAACAACCCCAGGTATACATTTGGCCTTTAAGGACCTTGTTTGTTGGGTGCAGATATAATGTTAATGCCTTGTCTCTTTGAGTATCAGTAAGCTCATACATGGAATAAAAATGGCAACTCAAATGGAAAAAAATACTACAGTATTTGCTATAAAAAGGTATAATGTATATAAAATAAAACTCAACACCATATGTCAGCAGGATAAAAGTATTTTATGGATATTTCCTCTAATGTACATATTATCTGAATAAATGCCTCCAAAATCCATCTTCATGGCATTTTAAAGGGTATAAATTCACATAAAAAAACACTACATTTTCTGAGGAATTCAGAATGTACAAGCACTTCATGTTAGAATGCTTGATTTGATGCATTCTGTAAGATCTGAAATGCTTTTTACTTTTTACTTGTGTAGTATTATAATGAGAGGAATAACAAAGGTGAGTACAGTTTTCTGCTGTGATAAATTAATACATCTATGATGGGTGTTTGAATAAACATAGATCAACTAAGGTGAAATGTCTATAGTGGAGAGGAGCCAGTGCTTACTACAGAACTCCATTAGGGGAATATAGCTCTCAATCATATAGCTCCATTGATTGAAATGGCAGAAGAAGGTTTATGTGGAAAAGAAAAAATCTTTACATTTAATATGCGATATTTTTCTTTGCAGCCATGCTGCTGAACCGCATTACAGTTTTTCATAAAAATGGCATTAGGGATATTATTTAGTGATGTTTTTTCTATAGGTAAAATACAGGCATTTGTTACAGTAAACAGTATATATATATATATATATATATATATATATGGTTTATTGTTAAAGGTCTTTTAACATACCCACACATAAAAACCTTTCAAGACAAGTCCCTGTTACAACACATTTTTATGGGTTTAGTCTTCGCCTTGCCTATTTACATGGAAACACAACAAATTTTAATATATTCACTAATAGGTGTGATCAGTAGACATGTGCATTTGGATTCATAGGAATTTCATATTTATAGAATTTTGGTAAATTTGGCAAAGCCCTAAAAACAGGTTCAGACCACCACAAATTGGACGAAAACGAATTTCCATTCAAAGTTAGTGGGTCATTCACTTACACTCTCTCCCTCACGCTCTAACACTGTCATTCTTATTCCCTCTCTCTCTCTCACACTATCTAAAGGTTACCCTACCTTCTCTGTCTCTGCAGACATAACCCAACAACTTCTGCATTGATGTCCTCCTGATCCTCAAATCAGGGAAGAGGGCAATCTGGCAGCCATTGTGGCGATGTCCTCTCCTGATCCTCCAATTGGGGGGGTGTCACCCGAAGCACTGCCTTATTCCCTTAGTTGGTGCTTTCTGTGACTTCCTCTCCCTCGATTGGAAAATTGGGAAGGACATCACCGCAGCACTGCCATTTTGGCAAAAGTTGCCTGGTTATGTCCACGGAGATGCAGATGAAGAAAGAAGATACCATATTAAGGACTAAAGATAGAATAAAGAAGAGAAGGGACAAGATAGAATATATAAGATGAAAAAGATGTAGAAGAAGATGCGGAAGGAGAAATGTGAATTTACACGTCTTTGTCTGTCTGTTACTCGAACAGTTACAACCCTCCCATACATAAAACTAGAATGAAAAAGATAATGATATTAAAACAAATAAATGAGGATCCCAAGGGTCCTCTATTAACCAAGGATGACTCCTAACCAATTATCCCACTGGAAACTAGATGTAAAATAATAGGGAGGCAAAAGTAGGGGTCTGTGTGTCCTATAGGGATTTTTTTTACAATATTTAAACCCCATCTTCATTAGCAGAGGATAGAGGAGAGGGGTATAAAGAGACATTTACCCCCAGAGTTATTTAATTACCCCAAGCACACCAAGCACAGGGGAGACGAGAGGGACAATTGTCTGTAATCATGGGGATGCCTGTTTTTGCCTTGTTATTTTTCATTGAACTATTTATTTCATGTTAATGTAGTGAGGCAGGGCCAGATTAACAAAGGATCCCATTAACAAATTGCTGCAGGGCCCCAAAATGGTTAGGGTCCGCGAGATCCCATCCTGTAATCGATTTATTTAATTTGTAGTAGCCTGAAGCTGCTCTACTGCTGTCATAAACTAAGGTGCATGTGAGCTCTGGATTAATGTGAGGTGGTCAGATATTATCAGAGAAGCCAGATCGACAGCAGGGATTTATATTACCTGATTAATCCAGTGACAAGCCAGCTCCCTTCTCTTAGTGTCCATGTGCACCCAGGCACGAAGATGAGGAGGGCTTTAGGTCCCAGAGTGTGCTCTGATTGGCTGTTCAGAGCTGCTTTCTTTACCTTTGCCCTTCCTTTCATTTCCCCTCATTGTGTGCTTTTGTCTCCAGTACAAGGCTCCACAGGAGCTTTTACCTTAAGTGCCTAGTTTTTTTCCACCCCAGTTTTCCATATGCAGTATTATGTTGTGCACGACATTATGTTTTTGTCAGTTGTCCTGATATGAATAGGATAATCCTGATCCAGAGTTCTATGCCACTTGCAAACAGTCATGTCCGGTATCACAACACAATGGCTGCTCATATGGAGTGCGTATTTTACATTGAAACGTGTGCAATGGCCAGGCATTAGATTATGGGCCATAATATGACATCATGAAGGACTGTAGCATTATCTGCAATACACCGCAATACACCGCTATTGGTTTTATTTTATATTATGTAAAATATGTAAAATAGATTTTTTTTATTTGGGTTGACATGGAAAAATAGTTGGGTGCAAGAAAATAAGGGGTCCTTTTTGTATAAGTGATCCAGGCTCCCAAGCTCCTTAATCTAGCATTAAGCAGGGATTGCAATTTTTGTAAAATTTAAAGTTGCAGGTACTTGCATGTCCTCACCAACAACTTGATGAAGATTGGTGAATCTGTGTTAGTATGTGAGGGTCTGTATATCTTAAACTCAGTAAGTGGATAGACTCAAGTTTAGTGAATTATCATAGTGTTATCATAGCCTTAAAGGCATAATCATGTGTACAAACTCCTACCGAGTACCTTAATTAAATACATAAACATGTACCAGTTTATAAAAAAAATTTGGTAAAGCCATTCCCCACAATGACACTGCTGTGTCACTTTGAATGTTAGAAATGATTAAGTCTTAGTTTGGTGATGTTGTGTACACGTGTTTGTTTAATGATGATGTTCGTATTATAATGATAAAAAAAACTTACAATATTTATCCCGAAAGAATAAGAAATATCTGTCACTGTAGCTTACCAATACCAATGAATATTGCTCCAAAACCTTCCTCTTTCAGAGACTGGATGTTCATTCCATTTATTCCCAGGCCCTTGCCCTCAATTACCTTGTAAAAAGAAAATACATTGCCAATTAAGAAAACTAATGCAATGTAACCTAATAAAAACAAAGAGTGTTTGGAAACAGTCTAAAAACTTTTAAAGCCTGAAGGAAAATAAGACAGGAAGCAGAAGACACAGAGTGTATGTAATATGATTTGCAAACTGCTCATTAAAATGTGATTAGGAAAAAGTTTCCCTTTTCCATTTTCAACAATGCACAGCATATGAAAGGAGTAGACATTTAATATCTTTAATATTTTACAGCAAAAAAAAACAGATTGCACCTTAAAATCATTCTGGTTAAAAGGGGTTAAGTAAGGGTAAACTGCAAACCTTCTTGTACTTCAGACTACATGCATTAAACACTACCATGAAAGCAGACTAAAAGGAGGGATGCTAACAGAGTACATTCCTTTATTTTCCCAAGATTTGTTTAGTTTCTATTGAAACAGGAAAATTAATATACATTTCCTATTTAAGATGTTGTTATACTGTTATGGATGATGAAACCTAGTATTTAAAACAGTTTTTGATGTGGTTGGTATCTCCTCTGGGTAACAGATTGAGCAGACCTGCAGTGGTGATAATGGGTGGATAATGTCATATGCTTCGCACAATGGATGAAGCATTAGCTAACTTTGTTATCTCTCTTAGGAGCTTTAATAGAATAAAGGAAAAAAATGTATAATTTATTTATACATTGCATTTTAATTACACAAGCCAAATTTAGACTTTTCAATTCAGAAAGAGGGCCCTTTTGCATGCTCACAGTCTATTATCTAAATCAGTAGAATGCTAGAACGCTCAAGCTTTCATGTCATTAATGGGTTAACTCCGAGCCTTGATAACCCACTGCTTTCAGCCCAAACAATGCAGCTGAAGTTTCAATGCAATTCCGGTAAACAGAATCCTTTAAGAATAAAGGGTTGAAAACAAGGAAGCTGGCCTCACCAAGCACTAGCACATAGCGGTAATGCCTCTTTACTTCGGTAACACTTTGCTTAATTACTGTTAGACTAGAAAGCAAGTATTGCTTTATCTTCCAATGTAATTTTTGAAAAGAAAAAAAAAACTAAACACAAATGAACCTATTACAAACTAGTTTGTGTGCCAGCACACAAACAACAGTACAACAAACCTTCTAGCCTCTGGCAAAAAAAAATGTCTGATATATTGTGATATTATGCAAGTTAAAGTTTTGATGCCTTAAGCTACTGATTGGATCCCCTAAAGCAATGAAACCTTTGTTTGTTTTGGGTTTTTGTTTTGTATTTATTTATTTATTTATTTTTTTACGGACAATTAATCACATGTAGGCATGCCAAATGAGAACTATCGATTGCCCTTTTCCAAACTACTGGCATTCAGACAGCAGACAGACAAATGCCCTAAGCAAAGGGAAACATCTTCTTGCCTCTGCCTACTGTAGCCGTTAATTGTTTGCTACTAATGGACATGGTATTTAGCAGATCAGTTTATAGTATCATTATCATTACCTTAACTCCAAGGTCCTTCATCAGCTCAATTTCAAATCTGACAACATCGTATGGCAATCGGAACTGAGGAATTTCTGATGTACTGTTAAAACAGAGAACTGAGTTACACAACCATTTCAGTGTACTCTGTGCACAGGCAACTGTATTTAAACCTAAATTGTACAGCATAGAAAGGCTTTTTTATTCTAAATGACTGTCTAGATCAAATATATATGTTTTGCCTTTGTTTCATAATGGTACTAGCTTACGTCTGTGGTGGAAGTTGCAATTATTTTACTAACTGCTAGTAAGGATATATTTATGAAATGTATGTAACGATACAAAGCATGTCACTTTTTGATCCCCTACCCATCTCTCTCTCGTATTTCTTCACTTTCCTCCATGCAACCTTATGCTACCAGCTCCTGGATATTACAATATGTTGACCTCTGTATTATATGGTTTAAACTCTAAACTCACTCAAACTACCCCACCCATCATACTCCTCTTGCAGGTGCCAATATTCCTCACAGCCAAATGTTGTCAATGTAAAACAGCACAAAAAAACAATAGGTAATGAAACACCTGCTGGTTAGTGGTTACTCTAAAGTAAGACATGGCACATGTAAGACAAAAGATAAACACGCCATTGAGCTTTATGAGGATCCACAGGAGCGGAATCTGTTTGATCTCTGGCCAAGTGGGTCTCCAAGAAGCCATTGGTATAGGAAATAATATTGCACAAACATTGAACACAACTAATACAGAACTAAAGACCTTTACCTATTTTGGTGTGTGTGTTTTTCAGATTCATACTTAAATAAATATCTGACAGTTTAGGAATATCATATCACATTTACTAAAAATGTTAAAAGCTAAAAGACGAGAACAGGTGCCATCTCTTACTATACAATCTCATCTCTAAATGTTGCAAGAAGAGAGGTATGTTTTTTCAAGATTTATCTCTTGGGAGAAGCACAAAATGTAGCCAGTTAGAGTAAAATTCTACGTTGGCAACTACTTATATCTAAAGCCCCACATGTAATTGTAGCCTTAAGGCCACTTTTACAAATGTAGCAAAAACAAACAAAAAAACCCAAACATACTCTTTATTCTTTTTTCAATTTTTTGGGGCACAATATGAAGAAAGGAAGAGTAGTAAACCACAGTAAGAATGCTTTGGAGGTAATCATCCAGTGAGTGAACCATCTGTGCAAAACCAACATATTCTCCTTTCTCTTAGAGTTGAAGAGAACTGTAAAACTGTCAACATTTTCTGTATCATTATGACAGTGTTTCCATAGTAAGTGCAAGGTCCTTGGGGGAAAGGCATTCCTGGAATAATGTAGCTACATTCCATGAAAATGCTTAAAAGCTAGTCAAGGGAAGTATACTTTACGCTTGAGTTCTAAAGGATAATATTTATTAGTATAATATTCGGCAGAAACACTCATGTGGCAATCACTCATGTAACAAGACATGAGTACTTTACCAAGCTGAACCTTTAATGTACTGTACCTAATGTCACTATAGTGAAACCTCCATCATTTGACTGAGGTCAAGTCACTTACACGTATTTTCCTGGCACTGTACATAGTATTGAAAATATGAAATGATTTGTAAACAAACGTTTGTTGGGAAGAGTCTCTGTAAATGGCTTAGCGTTTTGTTTTTTTACATTGAAAAGTCCAGTATTTTAGTAAATAAGTGTTTTAGTTCAGTAGTGTAAATAGTACTGTAATATAAAATAATACCCAATAGGACTAGCATTCCATTTAAAGGACAAGCTTTCAAGTGTATCAAGCTCCCTTTATCAAAAGCAAAACTAACCACAAAACATCTAAGTAAGATGGTGGTCATAAATTAGTTTAGCCAGAGGGATAAGAATTTGCAGGGGTAGGTGGAGTGAGGGTGGTAATGGCATATATATATATACATGTATAAATTGCACATAGAGGCAAAGGTTATAATTATTAGCCTTATTTGCATGTGCCTACCCAGAATCCCTTGTGGTTGTGGCAGAACCATGAGATTTCTGAGGGAAAAACCTTCTGGCTTGTCTGGTGTCTGTAGATGAGTGTTTAATAATACTTCTACTACCCCTTCAATTTAAATGGGTTTCCATCACTTGTACCTACCATAACTTTTGTAATGGTGGTTCTTAGCTACCCCAAGCCTCAACTATCAAGCCAGTATCATGGTCTCATGCTGATGAGTCCCATTAAGGTTGTATGGTGGAGGCTGGTGTGATCTGCTTGCTACCAGCAGGGCCCTCTATGGGATTGCTGTGTTCAGCTCTTCAATCATGCCTTCTGGCTGGGTACTTGTGGTAAAGCTGGACCTAGTAACGCTTTGGCCAGGCTGCATTTTCCTGGCTGGGATGATGAAAGGCTAGCAAGGCTTAAAGGGACCCATTGCTCACAGAGTTTTGACTTCATTGAATAGTAAAGAAAGCTGGGGTCCTGAGCCTTCTTGGTGTAAAATAAGAAGTGTAAAAAGAGAAAAAAGCTATCAATGAGTGGTGATCCCGCTATTGTACCTCTTCCTGAGTTTTGTCTAAAGGCTGTCTTGTACAGCGGGCAATTACTTTCAAGGGATCCATGTATAAAGTGGATATAGAGGCAAAGGTGATAACTGTTAACCTTATTTGCATGTGCCTACCCAGAATCTCTTGTGGTTGTGGCAGCACCATGAGATTTCTGAGGGAAAAACAAGCTGTCTGGTGCCTGTAGATGAGTGTTTAATAACACTTCTACTATATATATATATATATATATTATATATATATATATATATATATATATTATATATACTCTAAACTATGTGGGGCCTGTTAAATAAGGAGAATCACAGAAATGTAATTTGAAGTTCTGGTAATGTAAAATCATATTTCCATGTTGAATCCATTGTTTTCAACGTTCCCCTCCAGTACTTATTTATTGCACTCAATCGTATAAATGACATTTGCAAATGTACATTGATGCTGTATGCTTTGTAGTTGTGATGGGCATTTTTTCACTCAGCAATTTTCTATCCAGTTTTTGTTTTAGGTTGGGCGGTTGTCCAAAAGCCAGGATAGGTGGTTTGGGTCATATTCATTTTCATTTTAACACTGTATCCTCTGCTGGTATGGGTTGTAAGTCCCTTATAATTTTGTGGTATTCCTCTAGTGTAGGGTTGTATGTAGCCACAAAAAGACCATCTATAATATATCACATTTGGAAAGATGTCCAATTCATGATTTGAGCATAAACCAACAGACACAACAAAACAATTAACTTCCACCACTTCACCAAAAGGGACCACTCCATTGAAGACCTCAAAATAAAAGTACTGAAGGAAAAATTGAAACACATACATTTTTATGGGATTTCTTTTTTTAACAATACAATGCAAGTCCATTGCAGTAGTAAGCAAATGTAAAGAGTGGTTTTCACTCACTATGTCTTTCACAGGTACTGAGGACCCTGTTATGGCACACATTTGTGGTCATGGGTGACAGGCTTGTCTGAATCTGCACCGCTTCACCATCGCATAACTTTCGTACATTTTTTTAAGGAATTCTACTAACCATATATCCCAAAATAAGCTTTTTCGGTGATAAAATACATACCTCAATCCCCCTACATATTGTTGTTTCTCAAATATTGTAATTTCAGAATAGCCAAGTCGAGCCAGGAAAGAAGCACAGCTTATACTTGCAGGACCAGCACCAAGAAGCGCAATTTTAGTTCTGTATGACTGAGGCATGTTTTCAATTGGGGGAAGCAGTGGACTTCTTATCTGGGGAATATTCATAGCTTTGAAAATCTGCCAGTAAATAAGATAACATCATGATTAGTAAGGTTGTATACAAATATATAAAATAAACCTATATGCTATATTTTCATTGTAAGATGATCATGGTGGGTTTATCACAAATGATATTACAAAGCTAGAGACTAAATAAAATCTTAAAGGTAACTGGGTGTAATTTTTCTAGACTCTCTCTTCTTCAGGCATTTTTATACATATAGCTAGTCAAAGCTTAACAGAACATCTATTCGGCCCTTTTGAAATAACCTTTTACTTATTTTACACTCTCAATTATGTAGAAAATACCAAAGATACCAACAATTACTTTTATGTGCATGCTCAACAGGTTGCCTTTTTCAAGTTGTGTCCTATTTTGTTTTCTGCAGTATACATATACTGCATATATGAATTTAGTTACATAAAATATGTGTATATATATATATATATATATATATATATATGTATGTTCTCTCATCATCTCATCATATGTAGGGTACATAAAGACCCACATGCAAACTTTGGTTTAGATTTAAACTATCTTAATTATGTTTTGTCTTCCTTTGACTGCTTTGTTAACCACACAGAATTAGCTGGTATTGACTGTTCATGCAAAAGAAAAATCAAAGCTAGAACTAAAGAAAAAATAAAACTGGTATATTGATCCTTTCATTATCCACGCAGATCAACCAAGAAATCTCATTGTTTAAAATATTCAATATTCTCCATATGGGTCTAAGTTTGTAGAAGAGCTAACCAGAAGCACTGGTTGCTGGAGTGGGTAATGAAGAAAAGTGTGGAATTTCTACCATATCACCAAGTAAGGCAACATTTGGGAAATGGTGATCAATGATAATAACAATATTATATGAAACCAGCTAAAACTTGCACAGAACATTGTACTTGTAAGAGTATGTCTTTGGAAACAAATGAGTATAAGAAAACCTTAACAAATGTGGTTTAATGTAGAGACAAGTAATGTGGGAAAACAAAAAGCATTTTTTATATCAGAAAGGGTAGATGCACCTCTTCTCTTCAAATAAAAATCCATGGAAGAAAAAAACCAGGTTAGCTAAACCTTTGAGCTTTGAGAACGAGAAAATGACTGCAAAACATAGCAGAAAAAATGTTTTCAAAATATAGCAAAGGGGTATGCAGGCTACAGATGACAAGCTAACAGTAGAAGTGCAAAAGAGAGTATATTCTAGTAAGGAACCAATGGCATCTCACGAAGGATGGAATGCTTCCCCCCAGACCATGCCTACATCCATTATGTTATATCATTAATAAAAACTCATGCTCTCTCACTCTCTCACACTCTTCATTCACTGACTCGTGCTTTCCCACAGCTCCACATCTTCTCTCGTCTCTTCTTGTTTTTCTGTTTTCTTTCTTCGTCTGCTTCCACCCATGTCTTTTTATGTTTAGTCCCCTTCTTTGTGAACCTGGCCTCCCCAGTTCACTTCTGCAAAGGGGCCCTTGCATGAAAGTTCACAGAGAGGCCAGAATAATGCAGATAGATTCACAGGGACAGAGATTTGCAGAAATGCTTATTTTTCTCCACAAATCTATGCAGAAAGAACATCACTTGTGTTGGCAAATTGCTGCCTGGGTCCCGTAGATTAAAGGAAAGCATATGTGTTGTCATTATTTAAAAATGTGGACCAGGGAGATGAAGAGGTAGCCTACTTGGATTTTGCAAATGAAACACAATAGGCTACTATAAGTGTCTGCCCTTGGTTTCATTCTTTAAATGTATTTATCAATAATCTATAAAAGGACACCAGAAGCAACATATTGATATTTGCAAAAGACTTAAATTTATGTAAGCTCCTTAAATCTGTATCTTAAAGAGAATTCCGAAGGAGGATTCCTCAAGCGTAGTCATAATTTACAGGATAACCATTGGTTACGAAATATACGAAGTATTTCTTAAGGACTTTGGGTATGCTACCATAAAGATAGACATCAAGGATTGTATGCCGTATAAAAGTAACGACCTGCACGCGGTGGCTGAGCCCTATTGATTGTGTGGCCACTAGAAAAACACTGGCAGGTAAGATACTACGGTTACAATTTGCTTTATATACTTTCACATAGATTCAGCCACAATACATGCCAACAGCGAAATACTATCTAAAATAAAAATCTATATCGTATATAGACTTGCATGTTCCCCTTTCGAGAGGTGCAGTATATTCACACATACTTCTGCATACATGTACACGCATGATTAATGTGTTCACCGGTGAATTATCACATCCCGAAGGTTTGGAGCCTGCGTTTTCATCTAAACATATATTTGAAGTCTCACAATGTCACCATTTTGCAATATTTATCCCTTGCTGCACATAATGTATTAATCATTGTGTCAGCACAAAGCTTTGTAATAGATTTCTAATGGTTTTAAAGAAAAATGGCAGATATTTAGCACAATATATCAAGGAATAATTTATGTCTATTAATCATCATGACAAGACTAAAAGGAAACAGATCATGCTTTAATGGATATTGCATGCATTTAGTTTTCTTAAAATGTAACATTCTGCTACGATATTTGTCATTGTTTTGAGGAGAAAAAACACAAACTTAAGTCGCTTCTTTTAGGTGATTTGTCTTCAGACATCTGGAATATAAACATGCTTCTTCTACCCAACCCACATGTGCAGCTTACACAGTTATGTAAAACAAACGTTGTCAATATGAAAACTGATGGATGAAATGAGACATAACACACTGTATGTTTTAATAATTTATTCAACGTCTTAGAGGTAATACATTATTCAGGATGAGGGTGAAACGAGAGAAATGAGAAGAGAGGAGGAAAAAAAATCAGGATTTTTATATGGATTACTTCAAAATGTTATGACTGCAAAACTCTTAACATAAAGCCAACCTTTATAGGAAAAAAAGGAAGACACATCCGATCGGTTTCTTTTTTTTTAGCGTTTATAAATGAAGTGTTCAACTGACTACTCATATGTGAGAAATGCAATTGCTTACATACTTTCAGACAGAGGATTCTGCCAAACTCTTGAAGTCCATATTCAATTGAAAAGCACACTTGTAGGACCAGTACATTAATTATCACAACAAAAAGACAGTCTCTTCTTCTGTCTCATATTGAAACCGAATCACTGAACTGTTAGCGGTTCTCGCTTTAATATCTTGGTTACAAAGTGATAGGCAAGATGTTGAATCAAAGTGAGATCCATTCATATGCTTCGGGAAATAAAAAACTGTTAAATAAGTTACATAGCAACATAGTAAGGTTCACAATATACAAGTCCATTAAGTTGCACTTATAATAAAAAAAAACAAAAAAAAAATTAATCACATGCTAGTTTTGTGCAGAAGGAAGGAAACATTTCTTTGTGACACTAGAGGTAGTCAAAATAAATCCTGGATTCACAACTTTTACATGTCGTACTGCTGAATACATTTGCCTGACGGAAAGCAACTCAATTGAGAAGCCTCCAGTGTACTCGCTGTCACCCCCTCCGTTATATCTTATATGTATTCCACAGCTTTTTGTCTCTAACTATGAAGAAAGCATCTGCTTAAGATAGCACTGTGGCGCCTAGTGAGCATGTCTTGAGTCTAAAAATGTTTTTGGAAATTTGATGATCATGGCAATAGAAGATTTTGTTTTCTTTTTGCTGAAAAGTTCTTAAAAAAAAAGAGATAAATACTCCTTTAAAAAGAAGATGTGAAGCAGCCATGCATTCCAATAGATTTAATAGGTTACTAAATTATCCACAAAGAAGTGTCGGTTAACGGAAGTCAGAACAGAGAAATGGGCATTACACATTAAACCCTATTTCAAAAGTAGGGCCCAATTACTTCTTGCAAAATAAAATACCCAAAGATTGCACAGCCAACCTACTAAATGAGCACAGACAATGTCCAACAATATCCAAATATTATTATAGCAATTCACTTTGATCAAATGGGGGATTAACATGTAAAAGAGTAAGTTACTAACATTTAGAGAAGTATTGTGTTTCGAATATCTACCCCTGTTGGACTGTGGAAGTGAAAGCTTAGCAAAACAGCCCAGTAAAATAACAAAAAATAAATACATTTGGGCGATGGCGATGGCGATGGCGATGGCGATGGCGATGGCGATGGCGATGGCGATGGCGATGTGGCGAATGGCTGATGGCGATGGCGATGGCGATGGCGATGGCGATGGCGATGGCGATGGCTGGCGATGGCGATGGCGATGGCGATGGCGATGGCGATATCCTTGTTTATATTTCATTAGCCAGAGCAGAGTAAGAGCTCTACACAGAGCTATCTTGGAACCCAGTAAAGGACCCTGGTTTTATGGACCCTGGTTATGTAATGGATAGATATCTTCTCTGACACAAATGGAAATATCACTTTTTGTGTAATCATTTAATGCCATTTGGAAAGGCACAATGATATTAATAATGATATTGTGAAGTGATTTAACATTAGTATTGTGATGGAATTATGCAAAATGTATTCAAATCATTTCTAGATAGGTGTATAGGTGTGTAAAACATATAAGCAAAGGCTGTATGTGCCAGAACATTTAATATTGATCTTCTCACCTCCCCTACTATTTACCATTGTATTTTGTTTAATCGATAAAAAAATATTACTAAACTGACCTTTAGCTTTCAAATAGCATGGGTCTCAAATCAACAGTCCTTCCAGTCAATCAAAATGTGGCTGGGTAGTCTATGCATGTTAAAGCTTAAATTTAAACACAACATTCCAATAAATAAACCTTATATGTGATAGTTATATTGCCTGGTGTTTATATCTATGTGTTTGTTTGTGTGTGTGTATATATATATATATAGATATATAATTTGATTTTCTATTTGTATAGGATTTTTGCCCTTGCTGTGTATTTAGTTCAATAGGTCTATAGCTTGACACCTTATTCGCAGCTGAAGAAAAATCAATGTTCTTGAAATACCTTCATGACACAAGTTAAAATGAGAAACCTTCTGAATTTATTTATAACATATTTCTTCAAGCAGAAGAGAGGGACAACAGAAAAATTACTTTATTGTGATATAAAGAAATATGTACACTTACTAGTACTTATCTAGTACTACATGTATTATATGTAAGCACACACAGGTTGCTTATATCAACTAACAAAACTTAAAAGCTCACATGGATTCTCATAATAGTGATCTGGCTATTGCACCTCTTACCCAAGTTTTGTCTAAAGGCTGTCTTGTACAGCGGGCAATTACTCTCAAGGGATCCATGTACAAAGTGGTTATAGAGGCAAAAGGTGATAATTGTTGACCTTATTTGCATGCGCCTACCCAGAATCTCATGTGGTTGTGGCAGCACCATGAGATTTCTGAGGGAAAAACAAACCTTCTGGGTTGTCTGTTGATGAGTGTTTAATAATACATCTACTATCCCCTTAATTTTAGTGGAATGGTTTTCCATCACCTTTACCCACCATAATTTATGTTATGGTATTTCTTGGCTACCCCAAGCCTCAAGTGTTTTGCCAGTATCCCAATCTCATGCTGATGGGTCCCATTAAGGCTTAAACAGCTGTCTGTGGATCACTTGAGAGTAACTGCCCACAAAACAGGTAAGATTACCACTCACAGACAGCTGTTTTTCTTTTTTTTTTGAAGCCTCAAGGTTTGTGCTTTGTTGTGAGAAAAACAGAAAAAAATGCCAGTGCCCCTTCTTTATCTCCCTGCTGCAACAGTTAAATGTATCTAACCAACAGAGGGCAGCATTCTGTCCCGAAGAATATATTAGCCATTATGTGCAGTGTGCTGCATTATTCAGATTTATTAAAATTATTTAAATAAAATATAATTCCCATGATCCGCTGGTCTCCCCACTGCAACAGTTAAATGTCCGCGAGTGCCCTCTGTTGGT
The DNA here is from genome assembly GCA_009364415.1 of Spea multiplicata. Lineage (NCBI taxonomy): Eukaryota > Metazoa > Chordata > Amphibia > Anura > Pelobatidae > Spea > Spea multiplicata. Next base: position 144,311 of record VKOC01014713.1, read on the forward strand.
TAGATACATTAAGTAGCATAATAACTTTGGATTTCAGGCATATGGAACAATGCTACTTAATGTATCTAACCAACAGAGGGCAGCATTCTGTCCAAACATATATTAGCCATAAGTGGCAGTGTGCTCATTTGCATTTATTCAAATAAAATATATTCCCATGATCCTTTCGCGTAACAGTTTAATACAAACCCCCCAAAATAAATAGAAAAGAGTTTGCAAGTTCGACAGAATTAATGTTCACGAGTGCGGACATTTAACTGTTGCAGCGGGGAGACCAGCGGATCATGGGAATATATTTTATTTAAATAATTAATAAATGAAAATGAGCACACTACCACATATGGCTAATATACCTTTCGGGCAGAATGTTGCCATCTATTGGTAAGATACATTGAGTAGCATAATAACTTTA